>JAUUTY010000888.1:0-146501 GCA_030979885.1 Lolium multiflorum | reverse complement strand
GCCTCGGATTGATCGGATAGTTGATTCCCACAGCTAGATGCGATCGCCTCTCCTTCCTCGATGCCTACTCTGGGTATAATCCAGATCAAATTGAAGAAAGAAGATCAGGAGCTAACCGCGTTCCACATCACCCCTTTTGAGCGTTTTAACATTTACCAACGTCATGACCATGGGCTGAAAAGTAGGAACAACTTTGCAATATTTGCATGCAAGCTTGCCTTGAGTGAGCAGATCGGCGTAACATCGGTTACATCGTGATATCGTGGTGAAAACGAAGCACGCTGCCACCCTCTCATTGACGATTTGCGGGAAACCTTCGATAACCTGGATAGGTACAAAATCAAGTTAAACCCCAAAAAATGCTTCTTTGGAGTACCAGGGGGGCAAGTACTAGGGTACTTCATCTCGGCCAGGGGAATTGAAGCCAATCCTTTGAAAATCAAAGCTATTCTCGACATGGAGCCGCCAAAGAATCTGCACCAAGTGCAGCAATTGGCAGGACGTTTGGCAGCACTCAGCAGGTTTATTGCCAAGCTAGGAGAAAAAGCTTTGCCTTTCTACAATTTGATGAAAAAATCGGAAAAGTTCGAGTGGACGAAGGAGGCACAGGAATCCTTCGATAATCTAAAGAGGATCTTGTCGACGTCTCCAGTCCTCGTAACCCCCCGCGAGAAGGAAACGCTGCTCATGTACATCGCTGCGACAGTTCAAGTCTTCAGCAGCGTCTTGGTCGTCCAACAAGAAGAGGCAGGAAGAGTACACGGCGTACAAAGGCCCGTCTACTATCTCAGCGAAGTACTCACACCCGCAAGACAGAGGTACCCTCATCATCAGAAGCTGGCATATGCAGTTTGGAGGTCAGCCCGTAAACTACGGCATTACTTCACAGAGCATCCAATCGTCGTCGTGAGTGAAGCTCCGTTGAAAAATATAATGACCAATCCAGAGGCCACCGGTCGAGTGTCTCAATGGGCCATCGAGATAGCACCTCACGACATAACTTACGTTAACCGGACGGCCATAAAATCTCAAATCCTCCCAGACTTTGTGGCAGACTGGATCCAATCCCAGACACCGGCGGCACCCGACATGTCGGGATCATGGATAATGTGTTTCGACGGGTCAAAGCAAAGCCTGGGCGCTGTGACAGGAGTGGTGTTGATATCCCCACAGAATGAATGAAATATATACTAAATGTGAACTTTTCTCTGCCGACAAACAATGAAGCAGAATACAAAGCATTGCTGCACGGAATGAAGATGGCAAAGGCGTGCGGAGCGCCGCCTGGAAATCTACGGGGACTCCAACTTGGTAGTACAACAGTCGATGAATCTGTGCGACGCAGTTAGTGATAACATGGTCGCCTATCGGCAGCTGTATCAAAATATGGAAGCCAAGTTCGAGGGGTGTGAGCTCAAGCATATCGGCAGAGCCAGCAACGAGGAAGCCGACACCTTAGCGAACATCGGCTCTATGTGCTCTCCCATCCCGGACGGAGTATTTTACGAAGTAATTACTCAGCGATCGATAAAAGAGAAGGCGCTGACGCCCTCGAAACCATCGACTGAGGATGCAGAACCAAACCCGCAACAAGTTACCAACGAAACGCCAGCCGCACAAGTCCTCCTCCTCGAACCGCTATGGACTAAGCCATTCCTGGCGTACCTTACAAGACAGGAATTGCCGGCGGATCCATTGGAAGCAAAACGAATCGTCAGGCAATCGAAAGCTTTCACCATAGTAAATGGTGAACTCTACAAGCGTAGCATATCTGGTATCTTCCAAAGGTGCATCGCCATGGACGACGGAAGGGCATTGCTGCGCGAGATACACGAGGGGACTTGCGGGCATCATGCAGGAAGTAGGGCTCTTGTAGAAAAAGCCTTCAGGGCAGGATTTTACTGGCCAACGGCGGCAGCAGACGCTCGGGATCTGGTCATGAAGTGCGACCCCTGCCAACGGTTCTCCCCAAAACGACACGCTCCTGCAACGGATCTAATGCCGATACCCTTGGCGTGGCCGTTCGCCCAATGGGGACTCGATCAAGTTGGGCCACTGCCGAGGTCATCGCCTGGGGGACACACGTACTTACTAGTGGCAGTTGATAAATTCACAAAGTGGATCGAAGCAGCACCAGTACGAAACCAGAAGGCAACAACAGCAGTCCAATTCTTCAAGGAAATAACATGTCGATTTGGATGCCTCACAGTATCGTCACGGATAATGGGACTAACTTTGACTCCAAAGAGTTCCGAGAATGGAATAAAGTTGAAATTTGCATCAGTGGCTCACCCGCAAACAAACGGGCAGGTGGAAGGGATCAGATCTAATAGGAAACTGACCTCGAAACGCCTTACATGCGTAGCGGGGCTTAAGGTCGAGAGTTTTCATCAGTACTTTGAGTTTGTGTACCACACCGGAATAGGTCGACTCGGTACACTCCTTTCTTTGGTACATGGTGAGGCAGTCCTACCAGCTGATGTTCGATTCGAAGCACCTCGAGTGACGGCATACCACGGAACCTCCAACATTGCGCAAAGTATTGTTGACCTATTTGGATGAAACGAGACATTGCTGGCAGACCACGGTATACCGGCAGGCGAGGAATTACAGCAGCCTTTGTCATAACCCGATGCTTTAACGTTGGAATATGGTACTTCGGCTAAAGCAAAAAAGACCCTCGAACTCGAGTCTCCATGGGAGGGACCCTACATCATCACCGAAGTGATACCAGGAGGAGCATATAGGCTCAAAAATCCAACTTCAGGAAAAGATGTCGACAATCCATGGAATGTTGCGCACCTGCGACGATTTTATACATACGCGAGTGTTTTTCGTTTTTTACAGCCCTTAAGGTTGCTTTACTTTATAAATAAAGTCTTAATCAGGTTTTCTGCCTCTTTTCTTAAAACTCAGGCCCCACCACCCGAACAGGTCGACTGAGGCCCCTACCATCGGCTCTTACTCCCATCGGGAGCGTTGGCCCAAGAAACACGCAGTGTCATTAATTAAATACTCTCAGCGAGAGCTAAGATTAGTGGCACAAAAGAAAAAACAACCAATCAAGCCTCGAGAAAATATCCCGATCTTTGCGATCGATGGTTACATTATCATAAAACAAGGCTCAAGCCGGTGCACCGCGTGCCAAGCGTCTAATTCCCTCGACTAAGTCGATGGGTCTCGCCCTTACAAAACTTATACAAAGGCTTCGCAATAACATTGCATAATTCAATGAAGTCGTCGGGAGAGGCTGAACTGATCACTCAGCCGCCCCCGACAAACAAATTAATATAGCATACAACGTATGCAATAAATTTACACAAAATCATTTCATGCAGGAAATAAGGCTATTACATTCATGGTCGAACTCCCCGCTCCCAATGTGACTTCAGGTCCTTCTCAAGGCATGACTCCATCCGAGAAACGATGGTGAAAGCAGGACCCCTAGCAGCATCATAATACTGGCCTAACCTCCTCTCAGTATTCGCCACGGCTCCCAAATCTAAAGATGGATGGCATGCCAGTATTGAAGCAAAAGCAAGCTCTGCACCAGCCAGGAGTTCCTTCCGTACCAACAGCCGAATCCTTTCGGGAGACTTGAATCGGGTGAACAAGGCAGATAAGTTTGCGGGTGCCTGGTCTAGAGGAAACAAGGTGTTCCAAACCATTAGAAGATGAGCATGAAACTTATCAAAGTAATAATGTGCCTTTCCCATCTGATATTTAAACTTCGCCATGACGACAGCCTTCGGACGATGCAACCACAAACCATGATTCGGATGCGCAACGTCAGTCATGGCTTCAACCTCTTCATGGATCTTTTTGTTTTCCTCAGCTGCATCCGAAGCCACGACTGGAAAAGGAACGAATGTTAGAACATTCAAGCTATACCTAGAAACAGGAGGCGGGCTAACACTCACAGTTCAAGCTTTCGGTAGCAACATGAAGACCATCAAGAGCGTATTGTTCAATGGCAGTCGCTATCTCTCCTTTCTTCTTCACCAAGGCAGCAGCCATCGCACGAAGAGAAGTAATGTCTTTATTTAGACTAGACACCTGGTCGCGTAACTGACGAACAAGGCCTGATTCATCATTATCCGAAGGATTCGGAAAAAGCTCGGCACGGGAAGAAGACGAGGGAATCTGCAACACGTCCTTACTTCAGACCAATGCATTCATATACAAAAGAAACTCCCATCGGGAGCATTAAGTGCACATCATACAGGCAAAAGGATGTTTGGCAACAGAGCCGAATTTAAAATATGTTATGTACAACAAATCAAATGACAGTTCAAGGATCAGCCGACGTTGAACCAGGGGCTGACTCAGGAGCAGGCTCGGCTCGTGCTTCATCCACCAACTTCAGAAGCCGGTTGGCGCAGGTAATTGCCGATTTTTTGAAAGGCTCAAGGTCGACTCGATGATTTTCATCATCAACAGGCAATGCCTTAGAAAACTCTTCCAATTCCGACCCCATCCCGTGGCCCATAAGCAACTGGAAAGTAAGAACTGCACCAATCAAGCGGCTGCGACGTTTCAGTACCTCTATAGGTTCGGAGGGATCGACAAGGAAGGCTTCAGCCATCTCGTCAAGAGTCTTGTCCAACTTCGCCTTAGGGAAGATCATCGAGTATAACTTTGACAATGCTCCCTTGGACTTCTGCAGTAATCGGAGGATTTGGACATTTGACTCAGCAGCCAGTGACAAGGCGTCGGCTGTAGAATCCTCCCGAAGCTGATGGCGTAGGCTGACAGTTAAATTGGCGGCCTCTGAAAAAGAGAGTATTAGTAATCAATGGAGAAAGCATCAAGAAAGGGACGGAGCACCGTAAGGATTTCTACCCAATAAATCCTTGATAGATTCACGGAGGACACCCTCCTTCTCATCAATCACAGCCGCCGCTGCACGCCTGGCATCTTGGTCATCCTTCATTTGACGCTTCAGCCGACTTACTTCTTCCTTCAACAAGGCATTTTCACTTTTGGCATCGGCAGCAAGCCTGTTGGCTTCGACCACCTGATCAGCCGAAGATTTGACGGCCTTCCGAAGTTGGGAGTTTTCGGCTTCGAGGCGGGTAAATTGTTCCGCAAAGTCCGCTACAGCATCGACTGTGGCGTAAATTGGCTGCAGCCAGAAAAAAGTCAAGAGGAGTCAGGTGATGGAAATTCAGCAAAGCTTGACAGATTAAAATACTTACGTGATCACGACCAGCCGGCGGGGTGGGAGCATCATCGGAAGGAATAACTCTCGACACTGGGACCTTCTCTACACCCGTTCGGGATGGAGGTGTCGACTTGGCAGGAGAAGGATTCGATTCCTTAGCCGATGCTACCCTTTCAGAGGCTAGTTTAGCCCTCTTTGCGAGAGGAACATCGTCATCGTCATCGGCAGAGCTGTTCAAGTATGGCGAGCAGTTAGTATACAAGGTGACAAGAAATAAAAGTAACAAAGAGTATGAATGCTCACAGGTCCAGATCATCTTCGTCCACGAAGAAACTTGTTGAACCCTTCTTAGCAGGAGGAGGCGAAGCAGCTTCGTCGGCATCATTATCTCCTCCCGAAGAACTTGATTCAGCCGAAGCGATAAGATCATCATGTACCTGCTTGCGACGTTTGCTCCTGAAGAAGGCGTCATTTTCAGCAGTTTCCTCCTCTTGGACATCGCTGTCCTCAAGGGCATGCTGAGCATCCTCGGTTCCCTCAGAGTCGTCATCGTCATCTTCTAATACCACTCCGCTCTCGGGTGAGGGAGGATAACATCGGGCGACAGTGAGAGCCTGCGAAAGGATAAAAAACACATAAGGTGCAAGCAGAAAAAAGAATTAATGACAGTGAACGAAGAATGACAAGGTTACCTCGGACGGAAGGTGCTTCAAATCATAAGGAGGGCGTGCTGATGTCAAGACAATAGTGTCCCTGGTGCTGAGGCATGTTAGCCGACGAACTTCGTTCTGGAGCTCCTCTGCCGACAGATCGGCAGAATTAACTCTCGACTTGTCGTTCTTACCGGTAAAAAGCCACAGCTGATGAGGGCGGGACATCAGCGGCTGCACTCGACGTTGTAGGAAAACTGAAACTACTTCAGTACCGCACATCGTCATGCCTCCTGAATTCTTCAAAATGACAATTTGCTTGAAAAGCTCGTCGGCTGTTGCCTTTTCTTCGGGAGAAAGGGCGTTGTTCCAAGATTTCTTCTTGTGAGCCACCAAGACATCGTCAAAAGGGGGGAGGTTTGACCGCCGCCCAGGAACAGCGGGGTCTCGCAGGTAGAACCACTTGTTGCGCCAGCCTTGGACGGATTCCTTCATCGGGTAGTCGAAGTAGTCGACCTCCTTCCTGACGACGAAACCAACGCCACCAACGACAGGGGGGCCATTGCTGTCATTGTGACGTTTCACATAAAAGATCTTCCTCCAAAGGCCCCAGTGAGGCTCAATGCCGAGGAAAGCCTCGCAAACGGTAATAAATATGGAAAGATGAAGGATGGAATTTGGGGTCAGCTGCCAGAGCTGAATCCCATAGAAGAAAAGGAGGGAGCGAAGAAACTCGTGTGCCGGAAGAGAGAGACCACGAAACAGGAAAGCAGCAAACATAATGGTGAAACCCTTCGGAGGTTTTGGGCGAGTAACTGGACCTGGGAGACGAATGTCTTCCTCAGATGCGGAGATGAAGCCAAGGGCGCGAAGCTTATTGATGTCGCGGCTGGAAATGGCGGAGGCGCTCCAATCGCGGCTGACTTTGACCGCCTCCGAGGTGCTGCCACTCTTCTTCTTGCCCATGGTGAACGGAGCTCCTGTTGAAGAGGCGGAGGAACAAGGGGGCTTGAGGAAGAAGATGAGCAGCAAGCGAGGTAAAAGATAAAAAAGAGGAGAGACTCCCTATTTATCCCGTAAGAATTTGTGCCCAATCGTGGCCATAACTCCCCAAAGAGTCGTGGGAAGTGGGGCAGATCTGGCTGTACATGTGGCGCCTGAATAAGGAGTAAAACCGGCGGCCCATTATTCCCACGTCGTGCGAAAATCGAGGAGGCGCCTCAATCGCCACGCGTGCATTGATCAAGCCCTAAAAACTGCCTGCGCAGAACTAGGGTGGGCCCGTCAGGTCAAGTCTTGTCAATCAGGTCACAGACAACACACGTCAACAATGACGTCATAAAGAAAAATTTGAAAGCATTCGAAGGAAACATGAAAAGTTATCGGATGAAGGACTTGAGTCTAAGCACGGATTGCGAGCATCCGTACCTAGACTCGGGGGCTACTCCCATCGGGAGCGCTGACGCGCACTCGATAAATGAGGACTCGACAGAATGAGCAGTCAAAGGATAAAGTTTTGAGCCAGCACTCGGTTGCAAAACGCTCGCACCCAGATACTCGGGGCCTGTTACTCCCATCGGGAGTTCGTGATGCACACCCGATAGAAATTTTTTGCACTCCAGGATCATGCCCGGGGACTTGATTCTGTAGGGTAACGGTGTTTTGCCATCGGCAGTTAACTAAACAACAGTTGGGCACGTTACTCATTATCCTTTGCGTAAAAAATATATCAGATGATTTATGAAGACCTCGGCAGAGGAAAGTATTCGTACAACTTGAGTCTACGCACGGATTGCAAGCATCCGTACCTAGACTCGGGGGCTACTCCCATCGGGAGCGCTGACGCGCACCCGATAAGAAGAAGATGAAGCACAAATAAGATGAGCAAGAACAGTGAAGGAGAAGAAAACATGCATCAGTCTCTACCCGAATTATTTTCGGCTAGACACTCGGGTACTGACGTGGGCATTACCCTTCGGGTAACCACATTGCCCTATCTGATATTGACAAGTTGGAGGCCCATGAAGCTACCAGAAGGCGAGATGGGCCACTAGGCCGGTGCGTCAGAAGATTCCTTGGCGGACAAGATCAGGAAACGGACAAACAAGGAAAGATTAGATTTAATCTACTGTAAACCTAGTCGTCCTCGGGTAGGACCCTTGAGACCTGGCCTCCTATATAAAGGCCAGGAGAGGGCCTGATAGGGACACGAACAATCTTAGCAACCTTAGCCAGGAAAAGCTTAGAGCTAGGTAACCCTAGCAACACCAATCTCGACTAGATCTCAGCCGAAGTATTCGGCACCCCATTGTAACCTGTTTTCATCATAATCAAGAACGACAGGCAGGACGTAAGGGTTTTACCTCATCGAGGGCCCCGAACCTGGGTAAATCGCTCTCCCCGCTTGTCTCTGAACCGATGTCTCGTGTCAGCCTGCAGGATTCCATCAACCCTAAGCCCCTATCGGAGGGCATTGCCGAGGAGCACCCTCGACAGCATGGAACATGCTGACGCAGGATTATCAAGGCTGTTCCCCTACTTCTTCCCGAAGAAAGAGGAGCCCAAGACTTTCCTTGCTCTTGCCAAGGACTTCAATCCACCCGAAGATCTTGGACTGAAGATGCGCCAGGAGAACATGAAGATTGCTGTCGAAGCACTGTTGCCTTGGTCGCGGACAGCCAACAAACTCTGTTGACTGGATGAAAGTTGGCGACACCGACCAGATAGAGCAAGCAAAATAGCGATCCTTGATCAAGGCAGCTAAACCCAATACAAAGAAAATCCTAGCCTATCTCGGGATCAAGCCATCTTCAACTCCTAGCTCATCAAGGCCGGAGGTCTAGTTGAATGCCTCTTCTTTTTCTTTATTTGTTTTTTCTGTTTCTTTTGCTATTGTCGCCATGTTAGCTTTGGCGATAATTACTTAGTAGTCCTTGGAGAACTCCTTCTGTAATATCTATGTAAATTTCTTGAAGATCAATGAAATTCTACCTTGCACCATCATTGATCCTGAGAATTTCTTTTCCAGTTAATATTTGATAACTACTCCACCAATCCTTGTTCTGCCGAAACTTCGCCTGCTTCTTCATTCTCGAAGAAAGCACTAGTCAAGATAACCTCCTCGAAGGTTCTTCAAGCAAACATTTGTCGATTTACAAGAACTTCGACAACAACTTCAATCCATGAAAAAACAAACTTTGGCAATGATGGAACAATCTCGAAAAGCATCTGAAAGAGAGAAAATTGCTCTCCAACAAGCCAAAGAGGCCATAGCTGCCAAGGACGCTGCTGTTTGGAAGCAAAAGCAGCTTCTCGAGAAAATTCCATGCTTGAATTGATGAATGAGGCTGCTGTCGATATATCTGGTAATTTACTTCGAACCAGAGCTTCTTCTATGTGTCTGCTGTATCCTTTTTTGAGATCTTCATGCTATCGTTAAATAGGTTCCTTTCTCGACGCTGCTGCCGAAGATGATAGGGTAAATACGAGGACCAACTTACTCGTCAATCTCTCCCTTGACCACGGCTGTTTGTTCTGGGCTACTCCAGAAAGGACCCGACAGATCGTCAGATTCCAAGACCGCGCCTGCCAGGTTCGCGATTTCCTGGATTCCAGTACCAGAACCTTGTCATTGGTTTATAAAACATTGTTTCCTCGGAACGAAACACCCGATACTCTTCTTGGCTTGATGGAGAAGTTTAAAGATGCCCCGAAGATCCATGACTTTATTCGGGCACAACTCTGTGCTGGTGCTAGATTTGCTATGATCATGATCAAAATCTGCCATCCTAAGTTTGATATGAGCCAGATTGTCCCCAAGTGCTTGGCGAAGGTGACGAGAAAGAAAAGGGATATTAGCAAAATTGACGATTATGTAACCCCTGTAGCCGAAGCTATGATGGACGAACTTCTTCGGATTGAATCTAAGTTCTTCGAGAAAGGCAGCTACGCTGATCATAGCACTCGTTCTTCAAATCGGATGTCCATAGATAACATACTAGGCCATCACTAACTTCTCTTCTTCGTTGAATTTTTCTTCAAGAATTGTTTCTTGTATATTGTCGTCATGTTCTATATTGTACAGTCGATAAACTATTTTTTCCTCGTTGAGACCCCAAGTGTCTTGGTGTCGACTTTATTTATTGTATGCGCGAGGTTTTTAAACCAAAGCGTCTAAATTGTATTGAGCATACTATATTTTGCGGGTACGAGCCCCCGTGCCTTATTTTTATTGATTGCAATCTTGTATCTTGGTCTTATTTTGCGAGGTGTTTGTGCACCATGGCGAAATATTGTCGGGAGTATATTTTGCAAGTCTGAGGCGTAAGCCCCCGAGCCTGCCGAAGAAATGTATATCTCAACTATCTTTATTGATTGCGCTATGTTTGCGGGTATGAGCCCCCGTGTCTTGCTTGATCGCTATCTCGTATCTTGATTTGTTTCACGAGGTATTTTGTACCAAGGCGAAATATTTTCAAGATTATTTTAAATTGAAGGCATGAGCCCCCGAGCCTGTCGAAGAAATATATATCTCAACTATTTTACTATATTGCAGCACCGCGAGCCCGTCTCATTAAAAACCTTTTCCGGCCCCACTCGGTGCCCCGAAAAAGGAAAAGAGCGCGTCTGAAAACTCGCGGGCATTTCAGTACATTGTATCTTTACAAGAAGGACTATATCTCGACACTAGGCGTAAAAACGCCTTAGCTGTGCCACGTTCCAGGGGTTTTTCTCGGGAGCCCCTGACTTCTTGTCCTTGATTCTGTATGCTCCTCCTTCGATGACTTCCGTGACGACGTAAGGGCCAAGCCGTGGTGACTCGAGTTTTTCAGTGCTTTGTTGATTGAGTCGTAGAACTAGATCTCCTACTTGAAAGGATCTTGGTCGTAAACGTTGGCTGTGGTAATTCTTCAGGTCCTGCTGATACTTGGCTACCCGTGAAAGTACTTCGTCTCGAGCTTCATCGAGTGTATCTACGTCGTCCTCTAGTGCTTTTCTCGACGCCTCTTCATCATATTCCGCGACTCGTGGAGAATCATGTTCTATTTCGATTGGCAACACCGCTTCCGCTCCATGGACCAAGAAAAAGTTTCTTGTGTCGCTGTATTTGGTGTTGTTCGTATCTCCATAACACACTAGGCAGCTCCTCTGGCCAGGTGTGTCGTGCCTTCTCCAATGGTGCTAACAAGCGTTTCTTGATGCCGTTGCAGATGATGCCATTGGCTTTCTCGACTTGACCGTTAGTTTGCGGATATAGCATCTCGGCATCTCAAGTGATGGGGACACTATGGTGATCCTATGACATCTCTATATCTTTATTGAAGAAGAGTTCCTCTACATGAAAACACTAGGAAGGGTTCACCCAAATTTTGTTCCTTTTCCCTCGACCATCTCCATATGGTTGGCACAAGCCTTCCCGTACCCTTCCGGTACATCCAACACATTCTCTTTCTTTGTAAAGCACTTTATAAAACAAAACTCGACACATCTCTGTAACGGCCATCCCAATCGTCCATGACCGCGGACGTGGCTATTCGAATAGATTTGACTCGGCAGAGTTTGCACACTTTCCCCACAAGATCCGCGAGTCTATCATGTGGGCATCATCCCTCATACAAATATGCCAGACAGATACCCGAACATAACCTTTCGCTTATCTCCACTGACATGAGTCCTTCCCTGCGGGCTTAACCCTTCCCGGCACCCCGGCAGCATACCTCCTTTTGAGCGTATCTCCGGCGCCATGGAGAAGACCATCAGTAATCGTCCGGCTATAGGCAACTACAGTGTATTGCCTCCTCCAGAGCGCAACCCGGTGTCAGAGGTCATCGTGACCCTCCTACAGAGTTGTGAAGGTGTCTCATGCCAGCTTCAACAAACTAGGGCTAAGCCTCGTGCCCATGTTGGGGTAATGTGGTTGCGCGGTTTAGTTGTTCCGGGCGAATACAAAGAAACGTGTGTCGTTTTTCTCAAAACCCAACTCACACACACATTCCTCTTACCAATCATCTTTTCCAAGATCCTTTCCTTTCATAAACCATACACTCGGGTAAGGTTGCCTCACCCAAGGTTTTTATAAATGTTTACAACAAGGTAAACCTTGAGGGGTTCCCAACCTAAAGTTTCATGAGTTGAACTAATATTGCACTACGGTCGAGATGAGAGTCATCACGCCATAGATGGTGTAAAAAGGGGTAATGGAGTGGATCATACTTGCTTAGGGTAAGCAGTATGTGGACAACACGGAGTATACTTTCAGATTTGGGGTGTTAACCCAACCAACACTAATGGAAGTGATGGTGATCATCAATAGATGACATACATAAGGTGGCTAGGCATACCCATCTCAATTTGAGAGTACGCCAAGTTCATGAATGACTACCACTATACTAACAAGGGAGTATACGTGAAGTGTCAAGAGAGTTAGCATGCTTAGGATAAGCATGCATGGGATAACATAAGTAGGATGATTCAACAAGGGTCATGATGTTAATCATCATACCACTAAGAGGAGGATAATATAAGTGGTCAAGGGGGCATACATGCTTTAAGCATGATGAACAAGGGGTTCAACATACTCGAGAGTAAGTATGCATAACATCAACAAGGAGTTCAACATACTTGGGAGTAAGTATGCATAGCATCAACAAAAGGGCATGATGCTAACCATCATACCACTAAGGGGTGCAAGAAGGGTGTCAAGAGGTCGACACACTCGAGGTAAGTGGGCATACCCATCACACTTAGAGGGTACACCACGATCATGGTGATGACCACCATTTCCCTAATGGGGATTGTAGGTGAGGTGTCAAAGAGAATCAACATGCTCACAGTGAACATGCTCCATCAACATAAGTAGATACAACACAACATAGATCGAGACACAAGAATAACAACAAAGTAACCACAATATGTGATTCAACAATCAGAGATCAAGAGATGGCTTGCCTTGGCTTATTTGTCCCTGGACTTCTTCAACTCCATCCAATAAAAATTCCAACAATATACATAATATCCTCATCCAATTCCACTTCGTCTTCTTCTCCGGAATTGTTCGCATCTATCGCCGAAAAATATAAAAGGAACACAATCAATCATATTGCACCAACAAAACAACATTCAACAAACAACAATCAGTAGCTAACCACCTTAATAAGGGCTAGCATACAAAACACTTATAGATACCACAAAACAACTTTAAGAGTTTTAATTGAGAAAACCCCATTTATTTACCTAGTAAAGGTATGAGAGCGCCACGACTTAGCAATTGCCTCTCTCGGTTATCACCATGGTATAAACCAAATATCCCCTGTAGATAACATCATAAAAAGGATAAGTGCATTAGTTTGGCATAAAAAACATTCACATTATATTTTCAAACATTTTTGGAAAAGTAGAAATCAGTTTTCCTAATTTAATTTGCTCACTCAACACTATACCCACAATTAGGAAGCAAGCAAGATACCACACCTTTTTAAAATCTTAAGCAAAACAATAGAACTAATGTTAAGTTGCAGAGGTTTTGTTTTGTAAGCGTAAAACAAATGTTGCCCATTTCTAATAAAAGAGATGGTCAAAGGTTTTAAAATAAATCAAAAAGTTTTGGTCCAACAACTCATATAGCACACACATGTTAATATCAGTAACCAATATGCATGAACATGAATAGAGACTAACAGTATTTTTCCTAGATGGCCAGTACTAATACAAGACTAACCCAATTGGAATCACTCAAAAAGGTTGAACCTACAATTTTAGGACCTTGCTTGAATCTGACTGTACAGAAAACAAGATCTGTATGCCAAAAATCGTAAAAAAATCCTAAAAATATGAGGTCAGTTGCATCTGAAAGGTATTAACAAAACGGTTCTAATGAAATTGGTTTCACTTGCAAGTTCATCTCCAAGCTCCTGGTCTAAAAAGACAAAGTCAGATCTGAACAGAAATTGATCTATGAACCATTTCAATTCTATATAGTTATTTGAGGTGAGACCAACGGAAAAATAAGCTACTGGAGAGGGCTTTCACCCACAGTTGAGTTTGCTCAAAAAGGTTTCTTGCAAAACAAATCAAATCTAACAAACAGTGAATCTGCATGTTTTCAGAACTTTATTTACCAGGAAAATCTGTAACGAATATGAGGATGAAACCAACGCCAAGTTGTAGATCTTTTCATTAGCTAACAGCAGAACTTTGAATCACTCGATTCGGAGGTGTACACGAGTTTTGGTGGATTTTACAAGTTCGTACCAGAATCTGAAACAGCAAGATTGGAAGAAATTACTGCAAGGTTTTGCACGAACTTTGGTCAAGAACTTCAGATCTGAGGACTTCTCAACCTTCTCCATGCTTGGACAAACATGCACCTGCATCAAGATCCAATCTTGTGAGAGGGGAAAAGAGAAGGAGAGATGGATTCAGCTAGGGTTAGGGGAGAAGAGAGTGAGAGGGATGCTCTCATGGTGAGGAGAGGAGCTTGAGGGGGAAGGAGCGCATCTTGGAGTGGTTTCCATGGCCATGGCCGGCCATGGAGCTTAGGAGGAGCAGCAAATCGTGGGTAAGTGGAGGGGAGAGTGTGAGGGAGGAGAGGAGAAAATGAAAGGAAGGGAGGTGGCCGGCCAAGCTCCTTTTATAGAGGGAGGATGGTTGGCTGCCTCCTTTGTGATTGGCTAAGGTGGGTGGCTGCCCATTTATTGATTGGGTTAGGTGGGAGGCAAGGCTTGTGGAGGAAGAAAGTGAGGAGGGAGGGCTGGCCGAATTTTCTTGCCATGGCCGGCCCCATTCTTGCCAAACTTAAGTGAACAATGAGAGAGAGAGTGCACAACATCCATGTGAATAGATCAAGGCATGATGTTGAGGGGATAATATCAATGAGTGACTTTGATGATGATAAGAATAGGAGTGGATACATATAGATAAAAAGAAGTGTGAGGTGATATGTACTCTAAGGATAATTCCCACCACTTTGGTTGTGACAACATAAGATGAAAATAGATCCAAAGGTATAGTTGAAGGATAGAACTTTTTATTTGAATTCAAAATTGAAAAGATTGGGATTGACCACATGCAACAATGCATGAGCAAGCCAAGGTAGATGGGGTGGTTTTGATTTTGGTGAAGTAAATATGAAAAGAGAGATGAATGTGTATGCCATTTTTCAAGATTGGGTCTCACAGAGGAATTATCTCACGGTCACAAGAGATGATAACTCAAGTAGGGAAAGTGAGGATGAGTCACACGATTAAATTAGAGAAAGGTTTATGAGAGTCTTTAAAGAAAAAGAGATGGACATGGGACACTATTCATTTGAAAGTGTCAAATGATCATCATCTGGATCATGAATTGGAGTATGAGGGGATACAATGTGGTAGATTCAGAGAGGTGCACAAGATGTGCAAGAGTTGCTATTTGAAAAAGAGTTGAATTGAAAGGTATAGGACACACCTCAATTTTCGAGGGACAATTGGGAATGAACTCAAGTGGAATGGAATTTGAAAATGTTGAGAGAAAACTAGTTGGAACATAGGAGTTCAAAATATTCTACTTACTTTCTCAAGTAAGATTGAGTTTTCTCAAATGTAGAATAAGTAAAAAAACAAGAAATGGTATAGGTACCATAAACATGTTTTTTGTTAAAAAGTAAGCAAAATAGAAAGTAATGTTTTAGAAATCAGTACTTGGTAGAAATGGGATGAGAAACAAAACCCATTTCAGTTCCTTGTTTTCTTTGAAGAGAAATCTTGGAAAGGTTTAATAAAACTAGAAGTAGTTTTGTGATCAAAACTTGAGAAGGAAAAACAATAGGGTTTTTGAGAGAGAAAACTAAATTTGGGAGGAGTGATCTCAAGTCTAGATGATGGTTACATAATGTACTCATCATTCCCACTCTTGGTTTTGTGAATATTACACTTTAATAAAAACAAGAGGTAGAAGTGAAGGAAGTGATCTTGAGGTTAAACATTGGATAGGGTTCAAGATCAAGGGAGTATAAGAGTTGCTAGAGTAGAATGGGACATGCAAGTCCTGGGAGTGGTGGAGGGTGATGCACAGATGAGATCCATGCATTGAGATCAACAATAATAGTTGTGGGTGCTTAGATATCAACTACCAAAGTTTGAATATCTTAATCCTACCAAAAACAGAATGTCGACTTTGTCTCAAAACCAACAAGGATAAGTGGGTACAAAAGAAGGATGTAGAAAGGGGTAGATGATCCCAAGTTTTGGATTCAAGGATGATTTGAGCTAGATTTATAACACCAAGAGGAACTTCAAGATGGTACACTCAGGTTGCCATAAGGAGAAGGGTTTGATGTAGTAAAAAGGAAAACAATTTTTCCTAAGTCACACATGTGTTTTATAAGGTGAGTTGTTTGTCTGACCACTAGAGGTGTTGTTCTTCGGGGTAGCTCAAGACAAAACTCAACAAGCAAAACAAGACAATTCATCTACCAACAGATCAAAGCAATTCATTATAACAAACAGATCAAGGCAATTCATCTAATTAGTCTTTAGAAAAGTTTTTGTTCCCCCTAATTTTTGCAATAAGGACAATTAATCAAGGTTGCAAAAGTGGGGTGTGACAAGAGTGAGTATCTGACGCGTACCTATCACCGCCTTGTCTGAGTTTATCACTTCCTCCAGGCTGGTACAATTTAGCTTCCTGAAGGGCTTCTTGTTCTTCCAGTTCCCTCTAGAATTTCCATTCCTACTCTCTCCTCCTCCTGACTTTCCTCCTCCATGTTTCTGCTAGGACAATCTTTCAGCATATGCCCTTCCTGACGACAACCAAAGCAAATCACCTTTGGTTTCCTGCAGTCCCTTGAATAATGTCCCTTAAATCCACAATTACGGCAAACGATCTGTGCCATGAACTGAGATCTTGGGGTCCTTCTGTTGATGCTGGGGTTGTATCTGGGCTTGAAACTCAAACTGGTATTGGGTTTGTTGCTCACAAACTTCTTTGGCTCATACTTGGCCTTGTTGCACTTCTCCTCTTGTACCCGTTTGAAATCATCCTCCAGGGTGATTGCGGCATCAACCAACTCCCGGAACTCGTTGCTCTCAACATCCTGAGCTGCATCTTGAAATGAGGATTCAATCCCCTCATGAATCTTTTCTTTTATCCTCAGTATTTACCTCCTCCATGGCGTATCTGGATAGCCCGGAGAACTCTCTGACATAGGTCAGAATTTCTTTGTCCTCTCTGTTCGAGACTCTCGAACTCTCGCATCAACTCTATTATACTCTCATGGACATTGGATTCCCTGAACTTCTTCTTGATTTTTTCCCAGGTGAATACCTTCTCAGCTGGGTGTACTGCTACTATGTTATCCCACCATGATGCGGCGGGTCCACACAACAGGTGTGTTGCGTATCTCACTTTCTCTTGATCTGTGCATCCAACGGTCTTGAGCTTGCGCTCAATGTCCATCAGCCAATCCTCAGCGTCCATTGGCTCTGGTGCGTAAGTGAAGGATATAGGTTTTGTATTATGGAAGTTAGACAGTGTAACTCCTTGGTTCTCTGGCCTTTCTATCATGTTCTGTTGCAGCAACTCTTGGAAAAACTTGTTCTGCTGCTCCATGGTTGCACGTTGCCTTTCCTCCAACATTTTCATGTACTGGAGAAAGATTGTTGCGTCATCCGAGGTGGTGGTGGTGGAAACTGATTCCTTGCGGCTGCTTCATCAGCCTCTTCCTTTTGCTTGGCCTCACGCTCGAGGCGTTGTGCTTCGCTCTCCTCTCCCGGCGCTCCCGACATCATCCCCCTAGCTCTGTAACACAAAGTGGTACTCATAGTTACTCCATGCGCAAGTTTTCTGAGCTCAACTTTGTGCACAAAACTAGTCACGCAATGGAAATCAAGAAGCAAATCCAAATCATACAAAACATATACCATGTATATACATACTTAAGTGGTTCATTACAATACTCATAAGTAATGTGAGTATGCAAACTCACTTATTGTATGAAAAGTACAACTCATAAAACTAGTACACACTACAATACATATGGTACAATAGTATTGCAGCCTCGCCTCCTTTGGTGGTCACTACTCGTTGTTCACTCCTGGTACATTCCAGGCTTCCATCCGGTCGAACGTGTCGTCCTCCTGATAGAGTCTGGAACATAGGGCTTCCCAGTAGGCTGGTAATCCGAGTCTGAGGATGATCCCAGGGAGAAATCTGTCATCAGGAAATGATTATTTAGTGATGCATAGTCCTCCCCTGGGGTATACTCCCCTATGGCTCCATTGTTCACATTTCCTCCCTCGGAGTCTGATTCGATCACTATCGGATACTACTCATAGTCTCCCTTTTCATAATGATAGTTCTGGTACTGATCTACGGCGTCTTGATCTATCTACGGATTACATTGCACTGGATCACCATAAGTTCCCATGAATGATCTCCAACGCCATCTAGTGGAATTCTCTATAGGGGTCTCCGAACGTTGGTGGTTTCCGGATTCCTCTCCGCCCTCATATCCACCTTGTGAGCTACTAGGAAAGTACCTAGGTGTTTGGGGTGTGGGTTGTGGTTCAGGAGCATCTATGTCAATATAATCACCAGTTGAGTAAACTGGTGTATGTGTCTTACTCTCCATCGGCTCCTTACCCTTTGACTCCTCCTTAGGCTCAGTGAACTCATCTAACATTGTATCAATTGCTCCCGACAAGTGTCGGTTCAACTGAAAGAACAAAGTCAGAAGGTTTCTACAGTTGTCCATGTATTTTGCGGCTTCTACAGGCTTTCTCTTGGCTAACTTAAAGAGGTTTAGAGTAGGATCATCATCCTCCTCCATATGTGGAATGTGTGCAAATTCGGAGCCAATAAGTTCCTTAGTCTTATGCTCGAGAATGTTTGTGATAGCTTTCATTATGGCTATGTGATAGGCTGTCCTGATTGTCCTAGCCTCTCCTGCAGGCATAATTGCACTCATCCCTAAGGCTTCGGGTAACTGAAGTCCTACCCTACACTTCGCTAGTATAGTACCATCATAGTACATGTACTTCATTACCCGGATTTGGGGATCGCACCCAAATTCGAGTAACATAGCACGAAGTATATCAGCGAGTCCTCCGTCATAGTCGTTCAAAGTGGATTCCTTCACTTTCACGTTACGTCCGGAACGTGAACTGGCCATAGTTGGCTGTAGATAAGAATGAATAGAATATTAGTAATAATGCATCATAATAGTTATAATAAAGAATTATCGCACTAAAAGATATGAATGTGTTATTCTCAAGTGAATAGTCATCATATTTTTAGAGAATCCTTTACTACTCCTATTTGACTCCTACATGTCTCATCCCATTAACTAGGTTCCAACCTAAGGTCAAGGCTTTTGCTCTGATACCAACTGTGGTGACCCTGCACACCACTGCATGTTGTAGTATGCCAGTCGTTGATATAACATTCGCGAAGTACCAATCCGAAAATATTACATCCCTTAGAGTAGTACAACAGAAACATAGCTGGTCTTGAACTCATTCACATATTATTACAATCCATATATGTACATCATCTCGGAGCTCCTCCTGGGTCCATAGAGGTTTACTCCTTGGTTCGAGTTGAACCCTACTTAACTTACATAATATAAGTCTTAGCAAGTTAAACATTCTTGGTCTCGAGCAGCTAAATGCTAAAGAGTTCGTGTTGCTCGATTACTACTAAGGTAATTCACACTTGTTCTCCTTCTGGAACCTCCCCGGTTCCGTAGACAATCAGGTAGTCGAACCCCTCTACTCCTCCAGAGAGGTCTAGTTCTTCGTAGCAGATCCCATCTGCTCCGTCTTGTCCTTCGCTGGCTTCCTCAAGGTGATTCGACAAGCAGGGGATTATAAGAGGTATGAGTATGAGCGTACTGAACAAGTTCATAATAGGAAAGAGGTGTTTAATGGAATAGCTACGGCATTAGACCATAAAGTCTAATACCAATGCAGTTTTCATAATCATTTTTTCAAAAGGTTGCTTTTATTCCGAAGAACTATGTCCATCAGCCTTCACCGGTTTAATAGAACTTCATGGAGTTACTTTCCGGCAGCGTTCGCAGTTCCAAATCCCGGAATAGGAGTGCCAGGTCACGATTCATTACACTCAGAGGTGTGTTGCTTTACCCATAAGAGATCTTAACCTTGGTGCCAACCGGGCAGCCCCGTCCACACTTTCGTGGTGTGAGGCCCGGTATAAGGTCTTAGTCAAATTATACTCCTTCGCGACCTCGCACACCCACCCTTTGTTGCAATTCCGACCTTGGGTCCGCCGGTCTGTATCACTTAGATACCTTCGACCTCGACAACTATCAGGTTTCGCGACCTTGATACCTTCGCCGGTCGTTGCAACCCATCATAGACCGCATTACAGTGGGGAATTAGCATGGGATCCCCACCCACCGGTTGTTCTCGCAAGACAAAACGGCTACGGTAAGCGCATCCGTTGATGTACGAGAGGAAGAAATACAATTGACTACTCCGTCCCACTGCAGATCTTATGGTTAACACGAGTTTTACGGCACAAGAATCACTGGACGACATTGGTTGTTAATCCTAGATGAATATAAACTCTTGCAATGGAACCTCCACCATACTCATACCATGGTTCCATTGCCCACCACATAGTCATATTCATAGTTATGAAATTAACATCTTTGATTTTCATGCAAGAGTGATAAGCATAGTACTTGATATGTCCATTTTGCATCACTATTTTATATCATAATTTACTGTCATTCATTGATATATTTCATATTTGGAGACGATACTTATGTTATTTCATCTATTTTGCATGTTTCATGATTATTGGAGAATCACGCACCGGAGTCAGGATTCTGCTGGAAAAAGCACCGTCAGAATGCAATATTTCGGAAGATCAACAATTGACGGAAATTATACAGAAAATCCTATTTTTCCAGAAGACGAAGAGAGCCAAAAGGAGGAGCCGAGAGGGCCACCATGGGCCCCCATAGACCGGCGCGGGCCGAGGCCTAGCCGCGCCGCCTTGTGGGAGGGGGCCCACAGCCCCTCTCGGCCTCCTCTCCTTCGCGTACTTCTTCGTCCCGAAACCTAAGCTCCGAGGATAGTCGCGAAGAGTCGAGCCGCCTCTGGGCGGAAAACACCAGAGAGAAAAGAGCTCTCCGCGGCTGAAATCTGCTTCCCTCCCGGAGGGGGAAATCGACGCCATCGTCACCGCCATCGAGCTGGACATCATTGGGATCATCATCACCATCATCTCCATCATCATCACCGCCATCTCCACCGCTGCACCTCGTCACCGCTGTAACAATTAGGGTTGGATCTTGATTGTTTGATAGGGGAAACTCTCCTCGTATTGATTTCTACTTGTTATTGATGCTATTGAGTGAAACCATTGAACCAAGGTTTATGTTCAGATTGTTATTCATCATCATATCACCTCTGATCATGTTCCATATGATGTCTCGTGAGTAGTTCGTTTAGTTCTTGAGGACATGGGTGAAGTCTAAATGTTAGTAGTGAATTATGTTGGGTAATATTCAATGTTATGATATTTGAGTTGTGGTGTTATTCTTCTAGTGGTGTCATGTGAACGTCGACTATATGATACTTCACCTTTATGGGCCTAGGGGAATACATCTTGTACTCGTTTGCCATTGGGGTTGCCGGAGTGACCAACCTAACCCCCGTTGGTATATCGATGCAGGAGGGATAGCAGGATCTCGGAGTTTAAGGTTGTGGTTAGATTTATCTTAATTACTTTCTTGTAGTTGCGGATGCTTGCAAGGGGTATAATCACAAGTATGTATTAGTCCTAGGAAAGGCGGTGCATTAGCATAGGTTCACCCACACAACACTTATCAAAACAATGAAGATTAATCAGCTATATGAAGCGAAAGCACTAGACTAAATTCCCGTGTGTCCTCAAGAACGTTTGGTCATTATAAGTAAACAAACCGGCTTGTCCTTTGTGCTAAAAAGGATTGGGCCACTCGCTGCAATTATTTCTCTCGCATTTTACTTACTTGTACTTTATTTATCTGCTATATCAAAACCCCCTGAATAGTTGTCTGTGAGCATTTACAGTGAATCCTTCATCGAAACTGCTTGTCAACACCTTCTGCTCCTCGTTGGGTTCGACACTATTATTTATCGAAATACTACGATACACCCCCTATACTTGTGGGTCATCAAGACTATTTTCTGGCGCCGTTGCCGGGGAGGAAGCGATATTGGTAAGTGGAATTGGTAAGGGAAACTTTTATTGTTTGTGCTGATTTTATTTCTGCTTGCTGCTATAATTCATTATGGAGAGATCTTCTGAATTTCTATTTGGAAAATCTACTACTACCGCAAAGGTAGTGGATGAGGTGCCAGGTGAGAAAGAGGTTCCATACAAAATACCTATGAAAATTATTGAACGTGTTGTGGATAACCGCTATGAAGGGGATGGAACTGTCCATCCTGGAGATCATTTACTGTTTTTACATGAATTATGCGGTTTATTCAAGTGTGCAGGTATTGCTATGGATGAAGTTAGGAAGAAACTATTCTCTATATCGCTGTCTGGTAAAGCGGCGCATTGGTATAAATTACTGAGAATGGGGATTCTCTTGAATGGAATGATATTGTGCCCCTATTTTATTCTAAATTCTATCCTCCAAGTGAAATTCACAAAGACCGGAACCGCATATATAATTTCTGGCCTCATGATGGAGAGAGTATTGTCCAAGCATGGGGGAGATTGAAGTCTTTAATGCTCAAATGCCCCATTCATGAGCTTCCTATTAATATTATCATTGATAATTTCTATGCAAGACTTTCTTTTCAAGATAAGACCTTGCTGGATACTTCTTGTTCTGGATCATTTACACGCAACAAAGAAGAGTTTAAAAGGGACCTTCTTGATCGGATTCAGGAAAATACTGAAGGATGGGAGAACGACAAAGATAGAGAGTCAGGTATAAATTATGATTATAAATGCATTGAAGTTTTTATGGATACTGATATATTTCGTAATATTAGTGCTACTTATGGTATTGATTCTCAAGTCGTTGCAAATCTTTATAAAGCTTTTGCCTCTCATTTTGAATTGCCTAGGAAGAATTTTGATAAGTATCATGAACCGTATAAAGATAAAATTGATACATCTATAAATAAACGTGTTGTAATTGAAACTGTTGATCATGTTCTTCCTGAAGCTTATATTGAAAAAACTCCTTTCCCTGCTAAAATGAAGGAGTATTCTGTTATAAATAGTGCGGTTAATAAAAGTGCAAAGAAACCTATAGAACCTGAAGAGCAAATAAAGGTTGAACCTGCTATTGCAATAGTTAAGGATCTTGTGACTGAAAATGTGGAAGATGGTCATATTATTTTCTGTGAAGATGCTTCTAATATTGTTTCGCATCCTAATAAGTCTAGAAAAACCAGTGTTCCTATGCTCTCTGTTAGAATTGGTGATCATTGCTATTATGGTTTATGTGATATTGGTGCAAGTATTAGTGCTATTCCTTATGAGCTTTTGATAACCCACAAGTATAGGGGATCGCAGTAGTCTTCGCGGATAGTAAAACCCAATTTATTGATTCGACACAAGGGGAGACAAAGAATACTTGAAGCCTTAACAGCTGAGTTGTCAATTCAACCGCACTGGAAACGCACTTGCTCGCAAGAGTTTATCGTAGTAACAGTTTTATAACGTAGCGTATAGAATAACAGCAGCAAGAGTAACAAAGACAAGCAGAGTAATTATAGTAAACAGCAGGATTAAAATATCAGAGGCACGGGGATGGATGACGGGCATTGCATGGATGAGAGAAACTCATGTAACAATCATAGCAGGGCATTTGCAGATAATAATAAAACGGTGTCGAAGTACAAAGCAATCAATAGGCATGTGTTCCAATTATAGTCGTACGTGCTCGCAATGAGAAACTTGCACAACATCTTTTGTCCTACCAGCCGGTGGCAGCCGGGCCTCAAGGGAATCTACTGGATATTAAGGTACTCCTTTTAATAGAGTACCGGAGCAAAGCATTAACACTCCGTGAACACATGTGATCCTCACGTCACTACCATCCCCTCCGGTTGTCCCGATTTCTGTCACTTCGGGGCCATTGGTTCCGGACAGCGACATGTGTATACAACTTGCAGGTAAGACCATAAACAATGAATATCATGATGAAATAATAACATGTTCAGATCTGAGATCATGGCACTCGGGCCCTAGTGACAAGCATTAAGCATAACAAGTTGCAACAATATCATCAAAGTACCAATTTACGGACACTAGGCACTATGCCCTAACAATCTAATGCTATTACATGACCAATCTCATCCAATCCCTACCATCCCCTTCAGCCTACAGCGGGGAATTACTCACACATGGATGGGGGAAACATTGCTGGTTGATGGAGAGGCGTCGGTGGTGATGGCGGCGATGATCTCCTCCAATTCCCCGTCCCAGCGGAGTGCCAGAACGGAGACTTCTGGCTCCCGAGACGGAGTTTCGCGATGTGGCGGCGTTCTGGAGGCTTTCTGGCGACTTCGACTTCTCTCTGTGCGTTTTTAGGTCGAAGGCAATAAGTAGTCCAAAGGAGGGCGTCGGTGGCCGACCGAGGGGGCCACACCATAGGGCCGCGTGGGCCCCCCTAGGCCGCGCCGCCTTATGGTGTGGGGCCCTCGGGCCTCCACCTGGCTTGTCCTTCTGGCTCCGTCAGTATTCTGGGAAAATAGGGCCTTCGCATAATTCCGAGGGATTTTCCGAAAGTTGGATTTCTGCACAAAAACGAGACACCAGAACAATTCTGCTGAAAACAGCGTTAGTCCGTGTTAGTTGTATCCAAAATACACAAATTGGAGGCAAAACAATAGCAAAAGTGTTCGGGAAAGTAGATACGTTTGGACGTATCAACTCCCCCCAAGCTTAGCTTATTGCTTGTCCTCAAGCAATTCAGTTAACAACTGAGCGATAAAAGAACTTTTACGAACACATTTGTTCATATGATGTATATATTCTCATGCTATGGCTAACACTTAGGCAGTTCATAATAAGATGCATGCAAATAAGATCATCTAACAGCTATGTCAATCATGGAGAGGTACCAACAATTAATAATAAGCATCATGAATCATGTATGTAGGCAGGATTGCAATGTTCATAAAAGAGTATGATAAAGTGGTATCTCGCTTGCCCGTATTTGATCGGCAAAACATAAATGCCCAGGCACCTCTCGAGGTTCATAAAGACTAGAAATAGAGATTGTCAAAGATAAAAGCATCAAAGTTATACCACAATCAATAATATTTTGAGACAAGCATATTGTACTAAGAATGACAGTTGTGCTCTCAAGAAAGTGCTCAAAGAAAGGATGGAGACACAACATAAAAATAAAAGATTGACCCTTCGCAGAGGGAAGCAGGGATTAACATGCGCTAGAGCTTTTCATTTTTTAAACAAGAGTAAAATTATTTTGAGAGGTGTTTGTTGTTGTCAACGAATGGTAATGGGTACACCAACTACCTCGCCAACCGGACTTTCAAGAGCGGCTCCCATGAAGGACGTTATCTCTACCAGCAAGGTAGATCATCCCTCTTCTCTTTTGTTTACACACGTATTTTAGTTTTATTATGGGTGACACTCCCCCAACCTTTGCTTACACAAGCCATGGCTAACCGAATCCTCGGGTGCCTTCCATCAATCACATACCATGGAGGAGTGTCTATTTGCAAAATTAAGTTGCTTACTGATGAATCAGAGCAAAACGTGTGAAGAGAGTTATTGATGAAGTTTGATTAATCGGGGCTGGGAACCCCATTGCCAGCTCTTTTTGCAAAATTATTGGATAAGCGGATGTACCACTAGTCCATAATGAAAGTCCATCAAGAGTAAATGACAAGGTTGAAAGTTAAACACCACATACTTCCTCATGAGCTATGAAACATTAACACAAATTGAGAAGCATTTTGAAGGGTTTAAAGGTAGCGCACGAGAATTTACTTGGAATGGTTTGAAATGCCATGCATAGGTATTTATGGTGGACACTTTGGAACAACTTGGTTTTCAGGTGTTTGGAAGCACGAGCGGCGTTCCCGCTCAGTACAAATGAAGGCTAGCAATAGACTGGGAAGCGACAAATCAAGAGAGCAGTAACTGTCATAATCATGCTTGCGGCAAAATAAATTAACGGAGGCATAAAAGTGATACAAGAACTCTGAAGCAATGTAAATCATCGAGGCTTAATTGACTTTTGTTCAGTCATATGCATGCGTGAGCATGTGCCAAGTTGATATAAATGAATTATTCAGAGGAGGATACCACAATGCCACACCTACTTATGAATAAAACAATGCAAGCAAACATCATGACATGCTACTCATATTAATAAATTGGAGCTAAACATGAGAGATCATGAACTACTAGATTTTCTCAAATGACATATACCTCACATGAACCAACTAAGCATGCTCACATGGATGAGTATATGTACAAAAATGAAAACAAATAGAGTTCATACCAGCCTCTCACCACAATCCAATTGTCGTAGATCGTCATTATTGCCTTTCACTTGTGTAGCTTGGATAATATGAAATGAAAACCACGCTCCAGCCACCGAAGACTATTGAACTCAAAATGAACTTTACAAACCAAAGAAGAACAGCAAATATTTTTGGTGTTTTCGAATTGGAAACAAGAACAAGAGGAAACAAGCAAACAAAGCAAAATCTTTTTGGATTTTCTTATAGCAAACCAACGATAGCAAATAAAGCAAAGTAAAAGCAAGAAACCAAAATAAACAAATGGTTAAGAGAAACAACAGAAATATTTTTGGTCTTTTTGTGTTTTAGGAAAGAAACAAAGCAAAAACAAGAAATGGCAAACTAGAAGAGCCACATAAACACAAAGCAGCAGAAATTCGTCAAACTTGACAGCAGTACAGTACTCGATTTTTAAGAAATTCTTCCACTGCTCAAATCGAAAAGTGTTCAACTAATGAAAGTTAGATAACAACCTGGGGAACATGCTCAAAAATTGGCTTCGCAAAATAACGTTCTGGCTGTTTTTGAGAATTTTTATGGTGACAGCCCAGAATCTGTTTTCAATCAGCACTTCCCCAAATATCATCTCCCTCTCATTAGAAAACCACTCAAACAAACTAAACAAGTATGTACAAGTATCCAGCAATCATAATATGCATAGAATGAGTGATGCCGGTATACCTCCCCCCAAGCTTAGGCTTTTGGCCTAAGTGGAGTTCAACCCCAGCGAGGGTCGTTGTTCCTTGCCGGTGGATAATGCATGGCGTAGTCATAGTAAGGTTCCTGTGCAGAAGAAAAGCGTGGAGGCTCCATATACCCAATATGTTGATGCGAGGAACTTGCTGCATCGGATGATGAGTCGAGGTGTTCCTCGACCTCCGTGTCGTCTCTTGCATGGTGGCCTCCTCCTTCTATGTGTGCACTCAGCGCACCTTCTGTGACTGACCAATCATTCCTGGAATCAAGGTTAAATAGAACAGGCGCAGGCAATTTTACTAGTTTTTCAGTTTTCTTAGTTAATCTCCAAGTTTTCTTATAAAAAGTCATCTTGTACAACAGGTTACCCAAGTTAGATGAATTAGAAACAAATTCATGTTTAATCATGGAGGCTATGTCAAGTTTCTCTACGGAGAACGGAATGTCAAGATGGTGAGGTTCTACCCCATGCATAGCTAATAAACGAGAGGCGATGAGACCTCCACAAATTCCTCCCTTCACGGTTAGTAGCAAGTCTATAGGCTATCAAAGCACCCAAGTTATAAGTCCTATCACCTTGTAATGCAGCAGCTAAGAAGGCTAAATCCGGGATAGATAACTTACTCCCATTCTTTCTGGCAAGAACGCACTTGGTGATGAAATAAGCAAAGTAACGAATGGCTGGGAGTTGAATACTACTGATTTTACCACTATCCTCTGAGAAGCTCCTTTCATGACAAATCATCTTGTAGAGATTCAAGAACTCTTGCGGCGATCCCCTCATCTTTTCGCACGATCCCCATTGCGGTACTCTAATTGCTGCACAAAAATCACTGAATGGCAAGTTGACAGCTTTATTATAAATTTTATACTGAACCGTGGGGTTAGATCGCGACCAATTGAACTTAAAGTCCTGCACAACAGACATAGTTAATTTTGCATATTGGCTTGGTTCTCCATCAACAAAATCACTCAACCCTGCACGAAAAATTAGACTTTGAACATCTTCCAATATTCCTGCGCTTCTCATGAAATCTGCGCACGGGTAGTAAGAGGGGTATACTCCCTCTTCGCGGTTCACTCTGATGACTTGTTGCACCTCCAATTCTTGTTGGTTCAGCTGATATCTATTCCACTCCATTTTCTGAAATTTTTCAACAATCATTATAAAATTTGATTTGGTGACATATAATCAAGGGAAACTACTATAGGAACTTGCTAGAGTACTAATCATGCATCAAAATTAGTTTATACATCATAGAACAAGCATGCAAGCTCACTAAATATGTTACCTACAGCAGCAAAATATTCAAGATATAGTCAACCAAACAAAATTCTACTTGGATCATTGGAGGAGTCACATACCAAGGAGCAAATGTGCCAAATTTCAGCAAGAAATCTGGGCTGAGCAAAGAGATCGAAAAATCCCGAGCTCTTGAGCAAAAACGCGAGTGAGAGAAAGCTGGTTTGAGTTTTTTCGGGAGAGAGAAGATTCTGGGAGGAAGAGATGACAAAGTGGGGCAAGGAGGGGCCCACACCACACAGGTGGCGCGCCCCCCTCCCTGGTACGCGGGCCGGTGGGGTGGCCCCTGTGGGTGCCCCACTGTCATCCCGTGTGCTCCCAGTGCCTCGTCGAAAAATAGGACCAACGGTATAATTTTTGTGAATTTTTGAAAACTTTGAAAAATGCACATTTCTGGGTATTAAGTTTATTATTACTGGCCAGGAAATTTTTTGAAATCTCTAATTAACTAAAGAACTTTGCAAATCAAAAGTGCTACAGCAAGTAAAATAAGTGGAGGAAGAAAGAGATGTTGTTTACCTCCTCTATGCATATAAAAAGTATTTGTTAACAAGGTTGATCAAGTCTTGCCACCAAATAAATTTTACATAGCATAAGAAGAAATAAACCTCAAATCAATCATGTTACCTTGAATTGTATTGATATGGACCCAATCATAAGAGTTTGATATTCTTCTTTAGGCTCATATATTGGACAATCAATAGTTCCAACTTTGATAGTTCTCACATTAGAGATAGTATTAACTCCACATACTTTATCAATCCTCTTGGGGAAATAGACGGTATGTTCCTTATCATCAACATTGAAAGTAACCTTCCCTTTGTTGCAATCAATAACAGCCCCCGCGGTGTTAAGAAAAGGTCTCCCAAGAATAATAGACATATTATCATCTTCGGGCATTTCCAACACAACAAAATCGGTTAAAGCAGTTAGTAGTAACTTGAACAGGAACATCCTCACATATACCAACAGGGATAGCAGTAGATTTATCAGCCATTTACAAAGATATATCAGTAGGTATCAATTTATCTAAATAAAGTCTCTTATAGAGAGAAAAAGGCATAACACTAACGCCGGCTCCCAAGTCACATAGAGCAGTTTTAACATAATTATTCTTAATAGAACAAGGAATAGTAGGTATACCCGGGTCGCCCAACTTCTTTGGAACTTTGCCATTGAAAGAGTAATTAGCAAGCATGGTGGAAATTTCCTCATTGGGGATTTTCCTTTTGTTAGTAACAATATCTTTCATATACTTTGAATAAGGAGGCAATTTAATAGCATCAGTCAAAGGGATTTGCAAGAATAAGGGTTTCATCCAATCACAAAATTTATTATAGTGTTCTTCTTCCTTTGATTTTAGTTTCTTAGCAGGAAAAGGCATTTGCTTTTGCACCCAAGGTTCTCTTTCATTACCATGTTTCTTAGCAATAAAATCTTCTTTAGTATACTTTTTATTTTTAGCATGCTTTTCAGGTTCATCTTCAACTTCTTCTTTATCAGAAGCATTATTCTTATCATTATCATTACCATTATCATGTTCATTACCACTTTCAGTTTCAGCATCGGAAATAGAAATACTATTAGGATCATTAACAGGTTCAGAGGATTCTACAACATTTTTATGTTTCTTCTTCTTTTTCTTAGAAGGAGCACTAGGTTCAATTCGCTGAGAATCTTGTTCAATCCTTTTGGGATGCCCTTCAGGATATAGAGGATCCTGGGTAGACACCACCTCTAGTTGTTACTTCATAAGCATGTTTCTCTTTAGAATTATTTTTTAACAAGTCATTTTGAACTTTAGTGAGTTGATCAATTTGAGTTTGAACCATTTGAAAATGTTTAACAAGCATCTTAACATCATTGGAGGTTCTCTCCACAATATCATGCAAATTGCTAATAGCTTGAGAATTTTCCATTAGATGATTCTCTACTCTCATATTAAAATTTTCTTGCTTAACAATATAATTATCAAACTCATCTAAGCATTGAGCAGGAGGTTTTGAATACGGAATATCTTCCCTAGTAAAGCGTTGAAGGGAGTTTACCTCGATCATGGGTGAAGGGGGAATTATCTCACATATATCTTCTATTGGAGGTAGATTCTTCACATCTTCGGATTTAATACCTTTTTCCTTGAGAGACTTCTTAGCTTCCCTCATATCTTCATCATTCAATTCAATTAAACCCCTCTTCTTCAATATTGGCGTTGGAGTTGGTTCGGGTGTAGTCCAATCATGATTTCCGGCCTATTCTAGCCAATAATTCTTCAGCTTCGTCTGGAGTTCTTTTCCTGAAAACACAACCAGGACAACTATCCAAATATGCTCTAGATGCAATGGTTAGTCCACTATAAAATATATCAAGTAGATCATTCTTTTCTAAATCATGTCCAGGTCGAGCTCTGATAAGAGAACAAAATCTTGTCCAAGCCTCAGGCAATTTCTCTTCATCTCCCTGGTCAAACCTATAAATTTTCTGTAAAGCAATATGTTGAGCACTAGCAGGAAAGTATTTTCGAAAGAAAACATCACGCAAATCAGTTGGATTTTTAATAGAACCAGGAGGCAAATTATTATACCAAGTTTTAGCATCATCCTTTAATGAGAAAGGAAAAATTTTAGCGACAAAGTAAGTACGCATCTTGACATCATCAGAAAACAAGCTACTCATAGAAGAAAGTTCAATCATGTGTTCTACAGCACTTTTCTTTTTAGTACCACAAAAGGGTGTTTTCTCACAATAGCTATATGAGATAGATCAAGAGAAAAATCATAATCTTTATCCTTAATGCATATAGGAGATGTGGCAAATTCAGGATTAGGAGATAACTTATGTCTAATAGTATATTGTGCGAGAAACTTTTTAATTTTTCTTGCATCAGTAGTAGCATTGCATCTATTAATAAAATCATCATTAAGCTCCACATAATCCTCATCAGGATCATCACTAGAATAATCAAGTTCAGGTGAATTAACAGGTGTAGTAACATCAGGAGTTTCAGTATTTTCAATTTGTCTAGACCTAGCAATTGTAGCATCTAGAAAGGATCCCAATGAACCACTATCATCACGCAAACAGAAATATTATCAATATTATGAGAGTTTTCAGATTCAGCAAAGTACCAGCAAGTGAAGCTTGCGGTGGTGAAACAAGTTGACTTATCATAGATGGTGAATCAAGAGTAGCAGAGGTACTCAGAGTTGCACCTTTTCTTGTAGTGGATGGTAATATGGCGACTTTAGGATCGCGAGTTTTACCCATGATGGAGAATTTGCAGCGAACAATATCAATCCAAGTGAACTTCCAAATAAAGCTATGCTCCCCCCAACGGCGCCAGAAAACAGTCTTGATAACCCACAAGTATAGGGGATCGTAGCAGTCTTCGCGGGTAGTAAAACCCAATTTATTGATTCGACACAAGGGAGACAAAGAATACTTGGAAGCCTTAACAGCGGAGTTGTCAATTCAGCTGCACCTGGAAACAGACTTGCTCGCAAGAGTTTATCAGTAGTAACAGTTTTATAACAGTAGCAGTAGTAGAATAACAGCAGCAGAGTAACAAAGACAGCAGTAGTAATTATAGTAAACAGCAGGATTAAAATACTGTAGGCACAGGGATGGATGACGGGCGTTGCATGGATGAGAGAAACTCATGTAACAATCATAGTAGGGCATTTGCAGATAATAATAAAACGGTGTTCAAGTACAAAGCAATCAATAGGCATGTGTTCCAATTATGGTCGTACGTGCTCGCAATGAGAAACTTGTACAACATCTTTTGTCCTACCAGCCGGTGGCAGCCGGCCTCAAGGGAATCTACTGGATATTAAGGTACTCCTTTTAATAGAGTACCGGAGCAAAGCATTAACACTCCGTGAACACATGTGATCCTCACGTCACTACCATCCCCTCCGGTTGTCCCGATTGACTTACTGGGCCATTGGTTCCGGACAACGACATGTGTATACAACTTGCAGGTAAGACCATAAACAATGAATATCATAATGAAATAATAACATGTTCAGATCTGAGATCATGGCACTCGGGCCCTAGTGACAAGCATTAAGCATAACAAGTTGCAACAATATCATCAAAGTACCAATTACGGACACTAGGCACTATGCCCTAACAATCTAATGCTATTACATGACCAATCTCATCCAATCCCTACCATCCCCTTCAGCCTACAGCGGGGGAATTACTCACATATGGATGGGGGAAACATTGCTGGTTGATGGAGAGGCGTCGGTGGTGATGGCGGCGATGATCTCCTCCACTTCGTCTCCGGAGTGCCGGAACGGAGACTTCTGGCCCCGAGATGGAGTTTCGCGATGTGGCGGCGTTATGGAGGTTTCTGGCGACTTCGACTGTGCGTTTAGGTCGAAGGCAATAAGTAGTCCGAAGGAGGGCATCGGTGGCCGATCGAAGCCACACCATAGGGCCGCGTGACCCCCCTAGGCCGCGCCGCCTTATGGTGCGTGGGCCCTCGGGCCACCACCGACTCTGTCCTTCGGGCTCCGTCGCATTCCGGGAAAATAGGGCCTTCTGCATAAATTCCGAGGATTTTCCCGAAAGTTGGATTTCTGCACAAAAACGAGACACCAGATCAGTTCTGCTGAAAACAGCGTTAGTCCGTGTTAGTTGTATCCAAAATACACAAATTAGAGGCAAAACAATAGCAAAAGTGTTCTGGAAAGTAGATACGTTTTGGACGTATCAGCTTTACACGGAGATCATGCAAGAAATTGGTTCTTGTGAACTTGAAGATATTGATGTGGTTATTCGGCTAGCTAATAGAGAAACTATCTTTCCAATTGGTATTGTTCGAGATGTGGAAGTTCTATGTGGTAAGATTAAATATCCTGCTGACTTTTTAGTACTTGGTTCTGCTGCTAGTAAGTCTTGTCCTATCATTTTTGAAGACCTTTTCTAAATACTTGTGGAGCTGTTATAGATTGCAAGAAAGAGAAAATTGTGACTAAATTTGCTGGTGAATCTTATGAGTTTAATTTCTCTAAATTTGCCAAAACTCCTTATAAAGCCGATTTGCCTAATAATGATTTTAGAGTTGAACACAGTGTGCATCTATTGCTCTTGCTTCTAGTAATCCTTTGCAGCAACATTTGGAGAATAGTGAGAGTGAAGTTTTTAGGGAAGAAAGAAATGAGCTTGATGAAATTTTCCTTCACAACCTATTCTTAAACATGACTTTTGAAGATCTAGGTACAGTACCACCACCAAAGGAAGATCCTGTTTTTGATTTAAAACCATTGCCTGATAATCTAAAATATGCTCATATTGATGATAAGAAAATATATCCTGTTATTATTAGTTCTAAGCTTTCAGAGTTCAGGAAGAAAGGTTATAAATATTGAAGAAACACCGAGGAGCTATTGGCTACACTCTTGATGACTTGAAGGGGATTTCTCCCTCTATTTGCCAACATGCCATTAATATGGAAGATGATGCAAAGCCTGTTGTTGAACAACATCGTCTAATTCCTAAGATGAAGGATGTGGTAAGAAATGTGGTATTAAAACTTCTTGAAGCCGGTATTATATATCCTATTGCTGATAGTAGATGGGTTAGTCTTGTACATTGTGTTCCTAAGAAAGGAGGAATGACTGTTGTACCTAATGATAATGATGAGCTCATCCCTCAAAGAGTAGTTGTAGGGTATAGAATGTGCATTGATTATCGAAAAGTTAATAAGGTTACTAAGAAAGATCATTACCCTTTGCCTTTTATTGATCAAATGTTAGAAAGGTTGTCTAAAAATACTCATTTTTTCTTTCTTGATGGTTATTCTGGGTTTTCACAAATTGCTGTTAAAACTAAAGATCAAGAGAAAACCACTTTCACTTGTCCCTATGGAACTTATGCTTATAGACGTATGCCTTTTGGTTTATGTAATGCTCCTGCTACTTTTCAAAGATGCATGTCTGCTATTTTTCATGGCTTTTGTGAGAATATTGTAGAGGTATTCATGGATGATTTTTCTGTCTATGGGAATTCTTTTGATAATTGCTTGCGAAACCTTGATAAAGTTTTGCAGAGATGTGAAGAAGCTAACCTTGTTCTTAATTGGGAGAAATGCCACTTTATGGTTAATGAAGGAATTGTATTGGGACATAAAATTTCCGAGAGAGGTATTGAAGTTGATAGAGCTAAAGTTGAAGCAATTGAGAAGATGCCCTATCCTAGGGATGTTAAAGGTATTCGTAGTGTTCTTGGTCATGCTGGGTTTTATAGGAGATTTATTAAAGATTTCTTCAAGATTTCAAAACCTCTTACTAATCTTCTTCAAAAAGATGTACCTTTTGTTTTTGATGATGATTGTAAGGAAGCTTTTGAAACTCTAAAGAAAGCATTAACAACTGCTCCTATAGTTGAACCTCCTGATTGGAACTTACCTTTTGAAATTATGTGTGATGCTAGTGATTTTGCTGTAGGTGATGTTCTTGGACATCGAGTAGATAAAAAATTGAATGTTATTCATTATGCTAGTAAAACTCTTGATGCTGCTCAAAGAAATTATGCTACAACTGAAAAAGAATTGTTAGCTGTAGTCTTTGCTTGTGACAAGTTTAGATCCTATATTGTTGATTCAAAGGTTACAATTCATACTGATCATGCTGCAATTAGATACCTTATGCAAAAGAAAGATGCTAAGCCAAGGCTTATTAGATGGGTGCTTTTGTTGCAAGAATTTGATTTGCATATTATAGATAGGAAAGGTGCTGATAATCCTGTTGCTTATAATTTGTCTAGATTGGAAAATATTGCTTATGATCCTGTTCCTGTTAATGATAGTTTTCCAAATGAATAATTGGTTGTAATAAAGGTGAGCTCGCGAGATAGTCCTTGGTATGCTGATTATGCTAACTTTATTGTTTCCAAGTACTTGCCTCCAACCTTTTCAGCTCAGCAAAGGAGGAAATTCTTTTATGACTTGAGGCATTATTTTTGGGATGACCCACACTTATATAAAGAAGGAGTGGATGGTATTCTGCGAAGATGTGTTCCATATGAACAACAAGAGATATTGAGTAAGTTCCATGGTAGTGCTTATGGAGGACATCGCGCCGGAGATAGAACCGCCAGAAGGTTCTACAATCAGGTTTTTATTGGCCAACTCTCTTCAAAGATGCAAGGAAGTTTATTTTATCTTGTGATGAATGTCAAAGGGTTGGTAATATCTCCAAACGAATGAAATGCCTATGAATTATACTCTTGTTATTGAACCGTTTGATTGTTGGGGATTTGACTTCATGGGACCTTTTCCCTCTTCAGAAGGTAACACTCATATACTTGTCGCTGTTGATTATGTTACTAAATGGGTGGAAGCCATACCTACAAAAAGTGCTGATGGTGAGACCTCTTTAAGAATGCTTTTAGATATTATTTTTCCTTGATTTGGAGTTCCTAGATATATTATGACTGATGGAGGTTCTCATTTTATTCATGGTGGTTTTAGAAAAACTCTTGCTAAATATGGCATTAATCATAGAATTGCTTCCGCTTATCATCCTCAAACTAGTGGGCAAGTAGAACTATCAAATAGAGAGATTAAATCTATCTTGCAAAAGACTGTTAAAAAATAGAAAAATTGGGCTAGTAAATTGAAGGAAGCACTATGGGCTTATAGAACTGCTTATAAAAATCCCATGGGAATGTCACCTTATAAAATGGTTTATGGAAAAGCTTGTCATTTACCTTTAGAACTAGAGCACAAAGCTTATTGGGCTGTTAGAGAATTAAATAAAGATCCTAAACTAGCTGGTAATAAGAGGTTGCTGCAATTGAGTTCTCTAGATGAATGGAGAAGTGAAGCTTATGAAAATGCTAAACTCTTTAAAGAGAAAGTTAAAAAATGGCATGATAGAACGATTATCAAAAGAGAATTTAATATTAGGGATAAAGTCCTATTGTATCGGTCTCGTCTCAGATTCTTTGCAGGGAAATTACTCTCGAAATGGGAAGGACCATATGTTGTTGAGGAGGTGTATCGTTCAGGAGCAATAAAAATTAGCTCTCTCCAAGGCAATGCCACACAAGTGGTGAATGGACAAAGACTCAAGCATTATATCTCAGGTGATTCTTATAATGTAGATGTTGATGTTATTCGAGTGGAAACACCGGAGGCTTTCATCAAAGGACAAATTGACAGTCCGCCAGAACTCGACTTTGAATAGGTAACAGTACTGGTAATAAAAAGTTCGCAATTTACTTTCCGAACAATGTATTTGGTATTTTTGAAAATATGAAAAATTACGAGATCGAAACGGAGTGGAGGAGACGCACGAGCGCAGCCCATAGGCCGGCGCGGCCCCAGCTGTGCCGCGCCGCCCTATGAGCTGGCTGCTCCGTCGCCTCTTTCCGACTCTCGTTCGGTACTTTTATGACATAAAAATTCTTGCTATATAATGACCCCCGGAGGTCCGTATATCGTTTTCGACGTGTTTTGTTTCGAGTTGTTTTCTGCCAGGATTTGTTTTCAATCTAGGAGCACCATGGCCTCCAACAACAAGGGCAAGGGGCTTTCGGAGGAAGAAGTGAAAAGGGTGTCATCAAAACAAGAGCAACAAGCCGTTGGGAGTAAGCAAATCTTGGTGGGATCTGTTGACACTCGACGTTCTTTTTCTCATAACTTGCAGGGACCCTTACCTGCTCTTAGCCTCGACTCTTTCCCCGTGTTGGAAGAATTATCAAATAGAGACATTAAATCTATCTTGCAAAAGACTGTTAATAAATCTATAAAGAATCGGGCTAGTAAATTGAAGGAAGCACTATGGGCTTATAGAACTGCTTATAAAAATCCCATAGGAATGTCACCTTATAAAATGGTTTATGGAAAAGCTTGTCATTTACCTTTAGAACTAGAGCACAAAGCTTATTGGGCTGTAAGAGAACTAAATAAAGATCCTAAACTTGCCGGTAAGAAGAGATTGCTACAATTGAGTTCTCTAGATGAATGGAGAAGTGAAGCTTATGAAAATGCTAAACTCTTTAAAGAGAAAGTTAAGAAATGGCATGATAGAAGAATCATTAAAAGAGAATTTAATGTTGGGGATAAAGTCCTATTGTATCGGTCTCGTCTCAGATTTTTGCAGGGAAATTACTCTCAAAGTGGGAAGGACCATATGTCATTGTGGAGGTGTATCGTTCAGGAGCAATTAAAATTGGCTCTCTCCAAGGCGATGCCACACAAGTGGTGAATGGACAAAGACTGAAGCATTATATCTCTGGAGATTCTTATAATGAAGATGTTGATGTTATTCGAGTGGTAAATCCGAAGCTTTCATCAAAGGTCAAATTGATGCTCGAGTTCAACTTTGAATAGGTAACAGAGGTAATAAAAGTCCGCGTTTAACTTTCCGAACAATGTTTTTGCTGTTTTTGGAAAATATGAAAATTACGAGATCGAAACGGAGTGGAGGAGACGACGAGGGCGTGCCCCACAGGCCGGCGCGGCCTCACTGCCGCGCCGCCTCCTAGTGAGGAGGGCCCCTCGTTGCTCCTCTCCGACTCTGGTTCGACCTGGTACTTTCCTTCTGTCGTAAAATTTCTTCTATAATCCCCCGGACCCCTGGAGGTCCGTATATCGTTTTCTCGACGTGTTTTGTTTCGAGCTGTTTTCTGCCAGGATCTGTTTTTGATCTAGAAGCACCATGGTCCCCAACAACAAGGGCAAGGGGCTTTCGGAGGAAGAAGTGAAGAAGATGTCGTCAAAGCGAGAGCAACAAGCCGTTGGGAGTAAGAAAATCTTGGTGGGATCTGTTGACGCTCGACGTTCCTTTTCTCGTAACTTGGAGGGACCCTTACCATCCGCCCCTAGCCTCGACTCTTAACCTGTTTTGGAAGAAGCTTTACGGGTTACCGATATGTTGTTTCATTGTCTTTCTTTCTTGTTAGCTCTTATCTTATTATTCTGAAGTTAAAATTGTTTGTGCTTACAAGGAAGATGCATGATTGTTTCTATCAGATGTATATTTGTTTGTTTCCCTCAACTCTTATGCTTGCTAATCAACCTTGCTAGCCAAAGACCCATCGAGAGGGAATGCTTCTGCAACCAAACCTTAACCCAAAACCTATGCCATCAGTGTCCACCATAACTACCTACTATGTGGTATTTCTGCCATTCCAAGTAAATACTTCATGTGCTACCTTTAAACAATTCAAATTTTATCATCTCTTATTTGTTTCAATGTTTTATAGCTCATGAGGAAGTATGTGGTGTTTTATCTTTCAATCTTGTTGGGCAACTTTCGCCAATGGACTAGTGGCTTCATCCACTTATCCAATAATTTTGCAAAAAGAGCTGGCAACGGGGTTCCCAGCCCCAATTAATTAACTTTCATAATTTTACAAATAGACACTCCTCCATGGTATGAGATTGTTGGAAGGCACCCGAGGATTGTTAGCCATGGTTTGAGAAAGCAAAGGTTGGGAGGAGTGTCATCCCTAAATAGAACTAAAATAAATAGACACTCCTTCATGATATGTGATTGTTGGAAGGCACCCGAGGATTCGATTAGCCATGGCTTGTGAAAGAAAAGGTTGGAAGGAGTGTCACCTAAAAATAAAATTTTATGGGAGCCGCTCTTTGAAAGTCTGTCTGGCAAGGGGGTTAGAGTACCCGCTACCATTCGTTGACAATAACAAACACCTCTCAAAACTTTACTTTTATACTCTTTATATGATTTCAAAACGGAAAAAGCTCTAGCACATGATTTAATCCCTGCTTCCCTCTGCGAAGGGCCTGTCTCTTACTTTATGTTGAGTCAGTAAACCTATTTCCCTCCATCTTAAGCAAGTATTTGAGTTGTTGTGATCAAATCATTTATATTGTGAGCTATTTAGTCATGCCTTTTATTCTTCCTTGTTTAGTACAAGTTTTATCTGAATGAATATAGCTTTGAAAGTTATCAATGATTATGAGGAGATTATTATGATTGAGTATGCAAATTGTGCCATATAAGCTTCAACATAAGAGCGCTGCTCGATAGATAAGTACAATTTGTTAATTGTTCTCTCGACCAAGAACGAAGTTTGCCATCACCAATTATGATTTCTTATGCACCTTTACTTGTGATTACCTTCTACTTGTTTCAAGATGAATTATATGAGGAAGTTGTTCACTAGAATGTCTTGTGTGAATTAATATGATGCTTCTTGTCTTATTTGGTTTATCGACTCTTCATTCCATAAACATGTGGTCCTGTTTACCGAGCTCAGTTTCGCTTGGGGACAAGCGAGTCTAAGCTTGGGGGAGTTGATACGTCCATTTTGCATCACTATTTTATATCATAATTTTTGTTATTCATTGATATATTTCATATTTGGAGACGATACTTATGTTATTTCATCTGTTTTGCATGTTTCATGATTATTGGAGAATCGCGCACCGGAGTCAAATTCTGCTGGAAAAAGCACCGTCAGAATGCAATATTTCGGAAGATCAACAATTGACGAAATTATACAGAAAATCCTATTTTTCCAGAAGACGAAGAGCCAAAAGTAGGAGCCGAGGAGGGCCACCATGGGCCGGCGCGGGCCCAGGCCTGGCCGCGCCGCCCTGTGGGGAGGGGGCCCACAGCCCCCTCTGGCCTCCTCTCCTTCGCGTACTTCTTCGTCCCGAAAACCTAAGCTCCAGAGGATAGTCGCGAAGAGTCACAGCCGCCTCTGCGGGGCGGAAAACACCATAGAGAAAAGAGCTCTCCGGCATGCTGAAATCTGCCGGGGAAATTCCCTCCCGGAGGGGGAAATCGACGCCATCGAGCTGGACATCATTGGGATCATCATCACCATCATCTCCATCATCATCACCGCCATCTCCACCGCTGCACCTCGTCACCGCTGTAACAATTAGGTTGGATCTTGATTGTTTGATAGGGGAAACTCTCCCGGTATTGATTTCTACTTGTTATTGATGCTATTGAGTGAAACCATTGAACCAAGGTTTATGTTCCGATTGTTATTCATCATCATATCACCTCTGATCATGTTCCATATGATGTCTCGTGAGTAGTTCGTTTAGTTCTTGAGGACATGGGTGAAGTCTAAATGTTAGTAGTGAATTATGTTGGGTAATATTCAATGTTATGATATTTAAGTTGTGGTGTTATTCTTCTAGTGGTGTCATGTGAACGTCGACTACATGATACTTCACCTTTATGGGCCTAGGGGAATACATCTTGTACTCGCTTGCCAATTGCGGGTTGCCGGAGTGACAGAAACCTAAAACCCCGTCGTATATCGATGCAGGAGGGATAGCAGGATCTCGAGTTTAAGGCTGTGGTTAGATTTATCTTAATTACTTTCTTGTAGTTGCGGATGCTTGCAAGGGGTATAATCACAAGTATGTATTAGTCCTAGGAAGGGCGGTGCATTAGCATAGGTTCACCCACACAACACTTATCAAATCAATGAAGATTAATCAGCTATATGAAGCGAAAGCACTAGACTAAATTCCCGTGTGTCCTCAAGAATGTTTGGTCATTATAAGTAAACAAACCGACTTGTCCTTTGTGCTAAAAAGGATTGGGCCACTCGCTGCAATTATTTCTCTTGCATTTTACTTACTTGTACTTTATTTATCTGCTATATCAAAACCCCGTGAATACTTGTCTGTGAGCATTTACAGTGAATCCTTCATCGAAACTGCTTGTCAACACCTTCTGCTCCTCGTTGGGTTCGACACTCTTATTTATCGAAAATACTACGATACACCCCTATACTTGTGGGTCATCACTACTTTGCAAGTTTGCTAAAAATACTCAAAGTAACATGAGCAAGCGATGAACTTGCCTGGCGACTGCAATGTAGTGCAGTTGGATTGTTTGGACTGACCCTGGTCCTCTGTTTCTGAAAGATAGCATCATTGTCCGATAAGGGCAATGTTTAAAGATTCAAATATGCATGCTTTCGATTTTTGGTCCCCCTTCCCGGTGTTTTGTTATTTCATGTCGGAGGTGTCGAACAAGAACAATTTATGATTACTCCTTAAGAGTGAAAATATCAACTTGGAATATTGCCAAGTGTTGTTTATGTCCCTTTTTAATTTATGGACTTAATTAATCATTAAAAATATATCTTATTTTTAAAGATCATTTATTAATTCTTTTATCTTTGAATTAATAATGGTTCAAATTTTACTGTCTCAAAAATTCTATCTCATATTTTATTATGATAGAGGATAAAATTTTAAGTGGTTTGCATATTTTATCTATTTTTTAGAGTTATATTCAATTTATAAAATTTGGTCCAAGTTTCAGTTTAAAGGGAATTTGGAAATTACCAAATTGCCCTTGGGCCCACCTATCAGGTGGAGCCCAGTGGGTTCGGCAAGACCTGTTCGGGTCGAACCGACCCACTCGGTCGCTCGCCACTCCACCTCCTCCTCGCGTCTAACCCTAGCCTCTCACGCGACACCATGGTCGCCGCCGCCGCCGTCGCCGTTTTATTCCGGCCGCTTCCGGCCACCTCCGGCGACGAGATTGGTCGCATCTGGCTCACCTCTCGATGGCGAACATGATGATCCGCGTCGATCTGGCGGTCTCGTTTTCGCTCGCTCGTCCTCGACCCTCCTATGCGTCTAGGGTTCATGGTGATGCGGCGATCTGTCGATCGCCGATGCTTCTGGTCACGGTGGTGCGATGGTGAACCTCGCCGTGGATGTGCTGGGCGCTGCGGCGCTTGCCATTGCCTGTCTTGGCCTGGCCTGCCATTGCCATGCGTCTGACGTGTGCCGCCATGGCCGCGCTCTCCGTCTGCTCGCCCAGGTACGTGATCCGCCCTCTCTATCTTTCATGTTCTTCCTCCTGACCCACCATTGGATGCCTTAGCATCCATGGCGCCGTGTTGCTGCTGCTCCTATGTGCTGCTGCTGTGTGCTGTTGTTGCTCCTGTGTTCCCTAGCTTTCCATGCTATTGCTATGTGCATGTGTTGTTGCTCTCTCCATGCTCTAGCCTATGCTGCTCCTCCCTTCTAGCTATGCATGGTTCTCTGAATTTCCTATTTGCTACTGAGCTGCTTATGCATGTATATCCTATCTGCAGCTACTCCTATGCTTATGCCATGATATTGCTGTTGTTGTGACACTTGTGCAATTGCTCATGAGCATGTTTTGATGATCATGGCATGCCATGTTGCTCCAGCTGCTGCTGCTACTACTACTGGATGGTCATGTGTTTGCATAAATCTTGCCCCTGGCTTGATTACTATGAGTAATCCTTGCTTGAAGCAAGGGCCAATGCTGTTTGTGTGGTGCTCATTGAGTTCAGGCTCATGATAAAGCTCTGCTAGGCTTGTCTGTTGTCTAAATGCATCCATTTCTTGGTGATGTGCTTCTGTATACAATAATAAATTGTTTATATGATTTTTTGTGATGCAATTCTTGCTTAACTCTGGCCATTTCATTTAACTGGTCCATGAATTGATGCTAGTATAGACTCTAGCAAGCTTTAGCATGCTCTTGCAGGCCCTGATGATCTTGGAATCATCAGTTGCTTGTTGGTTGTTTGCTATTTCACTTTCTGTGCCTGACTGTGATTAAATGGATAAATGAGATGAACTGTTTTACAGTTATGATTCTTTTAATTAATTGACTTGAGCTAGAGGGATGCCAACCATTGGTTGGGGACCCTAGATCACTCTGAACCCTTCTGGGTAATGATGTAGTGGCTTGCTTATCTGTTTAGGGTTTGAGGTGACCCTGACAACACCTAGTTGTTGTCCTAGGGTAGCTCCCCTCCTCTTTGTCTTACTGTGACTTGATGAATGCTTGGTGGTTGATCCTCTTTTGGATTTCCAGTAGCTTTTGGTGTTGAAAAATTAAATAGACAACAATTTGTCTATATGTCTGATGGTTTTAGTGAACCTCTAGCTACTAGGTGAGTTGGGCTAGGCTAGTGGTGCATCAAATCCTTGCTGGATCATTTGGTTGACTGTAGTGGTGATACACTTGGCTCTAACCAGTGTTTCCCTGGGATTAACTCTGCTGGCTTTGCTTCTATTTTGCCAGTAACTAGTGGCTCTCATCACAAGATGATGATACACATAGGATATTCCTACCCTTTGGCTTGTGTGTGATGCATATGCTTAATTATGAGCAAAACAGTTGCTTGCTCATGGATTTCTTGGTTATACCTCACTCTAGCTCCTACTCCTCCTACTCCTCCTGGCTTGCTGGTGATGATCTACTTCATGAGTTCTTGCTCAACAGCAAGCAGTTCTTGGTGGAACTATTTCTGGATGGTTTGATGGTTGTGTTCTTTCTGTTCTTCTGTTCTTACCCTGGTGAAGCTGCTGTCGATGAGCTGCTAGGGTTTTGGCTTGAAAAAGGTTATATATGATCCTCTCCTTGCTCTCTTGGTCAACGGGAGTGTCTGGCACCATTTTGGTGACTCTCCCCTGGCCTGTGTGTTGTTGGGCATGCACCATGCCTTGTGAGCTTGATGTGTGTTCCCTGGTTGGAACTTGGGCTATTGGTGGATTAGCTCGGCTGAGCTTTGATATTATCCACCAAATTATGTTTCTTTCCCTAACCTGCCAAGTGGCTTTGCCACTTCGCTTAATGACAATTCTGTTTGTTATGTGTGTGTGCATGCAGGGTTCAAAAGGACGGTCAAGAAGATTTCAAGACCATATTGATCAAGAAGTTCTAGAAGATTAACTTGTGTAGTTTAGCATATTACAATTCTTTGTAATTTTCCTTTTTATTTTTCATTTATTTAATTTCTGAAATGTGTTGTAATATTTATAATTCATATGGATATTTTAAATGACAATGTAACTTGTGTGTGATAATCAATAAATCCCAAGTTTCTCTCATGAGCATTTCATATATGTTTCTATTCTTTTATATCCATAATTTTCCAAATTACATAATTTTTTAATGGATTTATTCATTATTTGAGTTATAATATGCCTTAATGAAGTTTGAATTTGAAATTCAAACTTAACTTGTTTGAATTCAATCATGCAACTTAAGTTGAAATGTGAATTGTTCCCTTCTCTTCTCGAAACCCTAAGTTAAGATAGGATAGGTCTAAGTTTATCGCACTCTCGAAACCCTAACCCTATCTGGTGTCGACAGAGAAACTTGTCCCCCCTCTAAGATGTAGTTTGTAATAAAGCGCGAAATTTCCCCAGATTTTACGATGCAATGCACATCCCTTTCTAAAAACTACCCCGCAATCGTCTCGAATACTAGGATATTACACTCCCCCCAAAAACAGCGGTATGTGTGCCCGGCAGGTCTACCCCCTAGATTTCTCCGCACGAGGGTGCACCAATGTACTTTTTCATTGTTTTAGGTTTTTTTAGGTCATATAGACATGGAAAACCAAGATTGGGCCCCTTTGGCACATGGTAGCCTCCGGCATACCCGCAGCTAGAGCCATTATCACACGAGGGTGTGCCTGATCTATTTATGGTTAGGTATAGGATTAGGGTTAGGATTTAGGGTTAGGGCTAGGGTTTAGGGTCAAGATTAGGATTTATGGTTAGGTATAGGTTTATGGTTTAGGGTTAGGGTTAGAGTTTATGATGCAGGGTTTTGCAGCTCCCGTGTCAGCACGTGTAGTTGATGGTTCAGGGTCTAGGGCTTTAGGGCTCGAAGTCTCCCCAGTTTAGGGTTTAGGGTTTAGGGAGCTACTTCTGCACCATTACACCTTCCACCACACTTTCACACATATTAGAGGTCCACATGCAACATTTGGTGGGATTCCGGTGTTCCGGCGGTCGTTCTCCCCTCCTCCCACCAAAAACAATGGTATGTGTGCCCCGGCGGGTCTACCCTCCTAGATTTCTCCGTGCGAGGGTGCACCAATGTACTTTTTCTTTTTTTAGGTTTGTTTAGGACATATACACATGTAAAACCAAGATTGGGCCCCTTTGGCACATGGTAGTCTCCGGCATACCCGCAGCCAGAGCCATTATCACATGAGGGTGTGCCTGGTCTACTGGTTAGGGTTAGGTTTAGGTTTAGGGTTAGGATTTAGGGATATGGCTAGGGTTTAGGGTCAAGGTTAGGATTTAGGGTTAGGCATAGGTTTAGGTTTTAGGGTTAGGGTTTATGATGCCGGGTTTTGTAGCTCCGTGTCAGCACGTGTAGTTAATGGTTTTCTAGGGGTTTAGTGCTCGAAGCCTCCCTAGTTTAGGGTTTAGGGGAGCTACTTTTGCACCATTACACCTTCCACCACACTTTCACACATATCATAGGTCCACATGCAAGATTTGGTGGGATTCCGGTGCTCCGGCGGTCGTTCTCCCCCTCCTCCCCAAAAACAACGGTATGTGTGCCCCGACGGGTCTACCCCCTAGATTTATCCGCGCGTGGGTGAACCAATGTACTTTTTCACTGTTTTAGGTTGGTTTAGGACATATACACATGTAAACCCAAGATTGGGCCCCTTTGGCACATGGTAGCCTTCGGCATACCCGCAGCTAGAGCCATTATCACACGAGGTGTGCCTGATCTACTGGTTAGGGTTAGGGTTAGGATTTAGGGGTAGGGCTAGGGTTTAGGGTCAAGGTTAGGATTTAGAGTTAGGTATAGGTCTAGGGGTTTAGGGCTCGTAGCCTCCCCAGTTTAGGGTTTAGGGAGCAACTTTTGCACCATTACACCTTCCACCACACTTTCACACATATCATAGATCCACATGCAAGATTTGGTGGGATAGCGATGCTCCGGTAGTTGTTCTCCCCCTCCTCCACCGCCTCCCCAGTTTAGGTTTAGCGTACCGGGGAGCTATTTCTGCAATGGCGAATTTTTTTGAAATTGAAAAGCATGAGACATACATCTATCTATCTATTATATTATTAAAACAAAAGACAAATAATGGCCCAGATTGAACGCTCAAAAAAGAACGGCTTAGATTTTCAAAAGCCACGGACAAAAAAAAACTGGAGCGTAACATGTACCAGGACATGATATTTTTGACACAAAAATCTGTCACGTTGCACCTGATAGACTTTGTTTTGATTATTAGATTCACGGAGGTCTTGATTTGGAGAAAGACAAAAAAAACTGGAGCGTAACAAGTACCAGGACATGATATTTTGACACAAAAATCGGTCACCTTGCGCCTGATAGACTTTGTTTCGATTATTGGATTCACGGCGTCTTGATTTCGGCTTTCACTGGTAGAAAAATGGCCTTTAGTCGCGGTTCGCAACTGCCATTAGTCGCGGTTGCACAACCGCGACCATTAAGCGCGACTAAAGACCTCCTCCTTTAGTCGCGGTTGCTTACGAACCGCGACTAAAGGCCCGTCCACGTGGGCGGCTAGCGTGCGGCTGTGCGAAGGACCTTTAGTCGCGGTTGGTGTCCCCAACCGGGACTAAAGGCTATTTCGTTAAAAAAAAATTAATTCATTTGGGTTTCTAATTTTTTTTCACTCCGTTTTTTTTCTATTTTTTTCAGAATTTCTATTATTTCGGTTATTTGCATAGCTTAGTTTCTATCTCTAACTACACTTATCTCTAGTCAAATTACTTACTCGTGGTCAAACTTCCCGCTCGATCACCCATCCTACCACTACTCCACCTCTAGCACGCTTAACTTCCGAGTTCCTTTCCCATCCCTCTTCCAAGTGCTTCGCGCGCATGTTGTTGATAGTAGTATCATATCAATCCTATTAACATGTTGGTCGATGTCACATTTTTTTATTGTTTGAATTTCAAATAATTTTTTTCATAAACAAAAATAATGATGTAATAATAATCGTGAATAAATAAATAAGCATTAACTTTTAAATTTTTTTTATTATTAATTTTTTTATTTTTTAAATATTTTTTTTTTTGCCAAACCTAAAACCTAAAAATTTGAAAATCTAAAAATTGGGTAAAAGTAATAGTAATCTTTATGCTGGATGCAATTATTAATTTTATTTTTTTGAAAAATTTAAAAAATATAAAATCCATAATTTATAGCAAAAACTAAAATCTTCCTGCTTTCGTATTTTCATTTGGAATTTTGAGAATCTAAAAATTGGCTAACCGGGTAAACCCGGGTGAATTCGGATGTAACTTTTTCCCAGGATTTTTTGATATATTATACGTTTTTTTCCGACGTCGTATGCAAAAGTTATTGCGGTTTTACCATTTTTTTTTTGCAAAAAAGTGAAAATTCGAATTTCTTAATTTCTCCGAATAGTTGGTTGCATAACATACAAGAATCTGAAATCAATTTTTTTTGAATTTTCTATCATTTTCTTTTGTATTTTACAAACCAAAAAAGGCGATCCAGGGGGGTGCAGGGTGCGTGGGAGAAAAAAACTCGGAAAAACCTTTAGTCGCGGTTGGGGTCACCAACCGCGACTTGATTTCCGCCCTTGGGATCCCTTTCGTCTCGGATGAAGCATTAGTCGCGGGTTGCCTCCCGAACCGCGACTAAAGCCCCCTTTAGTCGCGGTCCGAATATTTCCGGGACTAATGGGGGTGGACGGAAGCCTTTTTTTCTACTAGTGTTTATCGCAACAAAAATCTATTTAGTTCCAATCAGATGGTAGCTCGGTCCGTTTTGTACGTCAAATAAATTCGCCTTTCGAGCGTTCATCCTAGCTTTTTTTCCTAGATCTGCCAATCCAAGTCAGTTTCAGTTTGGAACACCAGGCTACCCGAGGAGATTAAAACGAACACCGCATCCAGCAGATTTAATTTCATCGAAACAATGCATCCACGCGACGAGCCCCAAGTCCCAACCGAAAACCCAAGCGCACAGACGGCAATCTGAGGATTTTTCATGGCGGACTGTACCACAAAGGAGTTCGAGTTCTACAGACCGCTGCATGTTGCATCCTCGCAATCTTGCCGATATCGACGATCTTGAACGCCCGCTAATGCCCGCCCTACTCACGACGAGATTGACTTCAGCCGTGTGCCGGCGACGTGGTCGAGATCTCCGATGACCCGGAGCTCCTACGGCGACGGCCCCATGCAGGATTATCCCCACATAGTGATGCGACCTCCGGATTTAGAGACACGGGACGATGAGGAGCAGATGAAGGAAGGGCGGAGAGATAGGGAATTAGCTGTTTGGCACAACCTCAGCCATGGATCGGCCTCTCACTTAGCCGCCGCGCTCAGCAAGCATGCACGCCAACCACCCCATGACTCTCGCCAACGATGTCGCGAAGTTTGCCGGGTTTAGGACTGGAGCCCAACATATCGTTACTAGAAGAATTGGTGACTTCCAGTATACTACAATGATCATTAGGTTGGGCTCTGAAGTTTTTTCCGATCACGCCAGATTCAAAGATCACGCGGGACTCAAGTTGAATGTCCAAGTCCATCATACTCTAGATTATAAGTTCTGATGGACTGCTCAGTTCACAAAGGGGAATTAAACAATTCATGTCCTTTCCTTGAAGCAACATGGATCTTACATCCAGAAGATTTTTATGAAGGTACATATATACTGAAGTATATCTAAGAGGGCTGATACATCGTATATATGGAGAGAAGAGTAATTAGCTCCAAGTATGGATGGGATCCGAAGGAATTGAAATATTGCACACGCAACATGGCTAGATTGTAAGTAAAGACCAAAGAAATATATATGGCGCTTCAGTTTCTTAATATATGAATTTAGGAGAAATGAAATTACAAACAATGAATTTTACACCACTTGAAGTCAGGATTTCCATGTTAACTTTACATGAATTTAAAAGGTGGGTAAGATTTTTTTTTTAGTTCTTCATATGAACTGCATGAATAGCTGGTGTCTGATATATAAAAACATCATTAAATATTCATTTCGGAATAAGATATAGAGGAATTAAGCAAAACAACATTGTGTAATCCATATGAAGTCCTTACTAATGCAAAAAAAATGTGAACTAAAATTCGTAGTTGAAAATGTCTGCATGATATAGCAAGAAACTTTGCAATGTTGTTTTCGTATATACTAGAGTGGAAGTCCTTAAATAAATGCTTATATGAACTAGATGTCTCTTATGCAGTTCCCAGCAGCGGATAATATGCTAGAAATAATAAAGTGGTATATATGTTGTGTAAGAAGAACCGTCAGATCCATGTAAGCGAGTGTATTGTAAGTCAAATTGAAGGGACTTTGTCTTTTTGACCGTAAAGATCTTAGCAATAAGTGTATGAGAAAACATGCTGACAAAAACAAGCACATGATGAGAGAGAGGTTTTAAAAATAATGTTGATACACAATGCTTGATTGGCAATTGATATATGTATACATATTGTTTTGTTATATATTTATGTGTGAAAATTATAATAGAAGATGCACACACACACAAAAAAGCCAGCGCATTACGAACAATTTTGAGATGGATGGAGGATCAAAACACAAAGTTTAGTGTAAGCCATAAAATATTTCAATTTGAGGTAAACATTACAAGTCGGACCTAGCAAGAGCTGAAAGAGCTGGCGCTAATTGTTGTTCAAAATCTAGAGACACACCAAGTATATATGATGTTTTGCAAACAACATTATACCCATTATTAGAGATCCCTAAAAAACATAATAGAGTTTTATTACTCAACCATGTAAAAAAATAATACTAAATGATGTTTCACATGAATATTCTTTGTAAAATATCTTTGTATTTTAATTTATGTCACTCACTAGCCCCTCATAAACTAACATGATTAATATGGAAAATGATAATGTACAACTAACAAAACAACATAAAATAAATCTAGCCGCGCAAATTGTAGGATAACGTTGCATAGAAAACAAAAATTTTCCTACCGCGAACACGAAATCCAAGCCAAGATGCAATCTAGAAGACGGTAGCAACGAGGGGATTATCGAGTCTCACCCTTGAAGAGATTCCAAAGCCTACAAGAGGAGGCTCTTGTTGCTGCGGTAGACGTTCACTTGCCGCTTGCAAAAGCGCGTAGAAGATCTTGATCACGATCGGTTCCGGCGCCACGAACGGGCAGCACCTCCGTACTCGGTCACACGTTCGGTTGTTGATGAAGACGACGTCCACCTCCCCGTTCCAGCGGGCAGCGGAAGTAGTAGCTCCTCTTGAATCCGACAGCACGACGGCGTGGTGTCGGTGGCGGTGGAGAAGTCCGGCGGAGCTTCGCTAAGCTACGCGGGAGATATGGAGGAGAGGGGGCGGCTAGGGTTTGGGAGGGGGTGGTCGGCCACTTCAAGGGGGCGGCGAGCTTATGGTCTTGGGGTGGCCGGCCCCTCCCTTGGCCCCTCATTATATAGGTGGATTCCCAAGAGTTGGTCTCCAAGTCTTCGAATAAGACCCGAACCAAAAACTTCCCATAAGAAGGGGAAACCTAGCCAAGCTAGGACTCCCACCAAAGGTGGGATTTCCACCTCCCATATGGGTGTGGCCGGCCCCCTAAGGGGAGTCCACTTGGGACTCCTCCCCCACTAGGGTTGGCCGCCATGGAGGTGAGTCCCATGTGGACTCCACCTTCCTTGGTGGTTTCTTCCGGACTTTTCTAGAACCTTCTAGAACCTTCCATAGAACCTTCCGCGACATTTTAATTCACATAAAATGACATCCTATATATGAATCTTATTCTCCGGACCATTCCGGAACTCCTCGTGATGTCCGGGATCTCATCCGGGACTCCGAACAAATATTCGAACTCCATTCCATATTCAATTTCTACCATTTCAACATCCAACTTTAAGTGTGTCACCCTACGGTTCGTGAACTATGCGGACATGGTTGAGTACTCACTCCGACCAATAACCAATAGCGGGATCTGGAGATCCATAAGGGCTCCCACATATTCAACGATGACTTTAGTGATCGAATGAACCATTCACATATAATACCAATTCCCTTTGTCACGCGATATTTTACTTGTCCGAGGTTTGATCTTCGGTATCACTTTATACCTTGTTCAACCTCGTCTCTGACAAGTACTCTTTACTCGTACCGTGGTATGTGGTCTCTTATGAACTTATTCATATGCTTGCAAGACATTAGACGACATTCCACCGAGAGGGCCCAGAGTATATCTATCCGTCATCGGGATGGACAAATCCCATGTTGATCCATATGCTTCAACTCATACTTTCCGGATACTTAATCCCACCTTTATAGCCACCCATGGTGTTTGGTGTAATCAAAGTACCTTTCCGGTATAAGTGATTTATATGATCTCATGGTCATAAGGACTAGGTAACTATGTATCGAAAGCTTATAGCAAATAACTTAATGACGAGATCTTATGCTACGCTTAATTGGGTGTGTCCATTACATCATTCATATAATGATATAACCTTGTTATTAATAACATCCAATGTTCATGATTATGAAACTAATCATCCATTAATCAACAAGCTAGTTTAAGAGGCATACTAGGGACTTCTTGTTTGTCTACATATCACACATGTACTAATGTTTCGGTTAATACAATTATAGCATGATATATAAACATTTATCATAAACATAAAGATATTAATAATAACCACTTTATTATTGCTTCTAGGGCATATCTCCTTCAGTCTCCCACTTGCACTAGAGTCAATAATCTAGATTACATTGTAATATACCTAACACCCATGGCATTCTGGTGTTGGTCATGCTTTGCCCTAGGGAGAGCTTTAGTCAACGGATCTGCTACATTCAGATCAGTGTGTACTTTGCAAATCTTTACTTCTCCATCTTCGATGTACTCGCGAATCGAGTGGTAAATGTTATCACCAGAATTTGACCAAGTCAGAGGTGGGCCACGATCAAGATGGGCTTGAAGATTATATACAAAAGAAATGCGTCGATCGGCCTTATATGCAAAGTTGGGCTAGTTTGCCCTTGTATCTGTAATATAGTAGATCGCATCTTAGATCAGAAGTTAGAATTCGTCTTGTGCACGGTTGGGATTACTCCCACATTAGAAAGTCCCTTGGACTATAAATATGTATCTAGGGTTTATGGAATAAACAACAACCAACGTTCAACCAATCAATCAATCTCGGCGCATCGCCAACTCCTTCGTCTCGAGGGTTTCTACCGGTAAGCAACATGCTGCCTAGATCGCATCTTGCGATCTAGGCAGCACAAGCTCCACGTTGTTCATGCGTTGCTCGTATGAAGCCTTGTTGATGGCGAGCAACGTAGTTATCATAGATGTGTTAGGGTTAGCATAGTTCTTCGCGTAACATGCTATCGTAGTGCAACCCTTGCATATCTAGCCGCCCTCACACCTATCTCGGGTGTGGGGGCGGCACCCGCTTGATCTTAATTTAGTAGATCCGATCCGTTACGGTTGCTCCTTGTTCTACAAGGATTAGTTTAATATCTGCAATAGTTAGGCCTTACAAAGGGTTGGAGGATCCAGCGGCACGTAGGGTGTCGTTCGCTAGTCCTAGACAGGATGTTCCGGGGATCAACCTCATGTTGGTTTTTAGGCCCTATCTAGGATCGGCTTACGATCACCGTGTGGCGCGAGGCCCAATCGTGAGTAGGATGATCCGATTATGCGGTGAAAACCCTAAATCGTCGTAGATCTCATTAGCTTTATCTTGATCAAGCAGGACCACCATATATTCGTGCACCTCGTACGAATCATGGGTGGATCGGCTCCTTGAGCCGATTCACGGGATAACCCGAGAGCCGATCGAGGCTCGTATTTAATGTTTACGTGTATGCCATGCAGGAAACTAAGCGAGGCATCTCCATCACCTTCCTGACCAGGTATAGGTCAGGTGGCATGCCCTTGCATCAGCATCGGACGTGTGTACCAGAAGGCTTTGCGGGCCGTCGCTCGGAGGGACCTCGGCCAGCCGCAGCCCTAGGTTGTTCCCGGCTCTACGGTGTTGCCCGTCGCTGCCCGCCGGTGGGTTTTGGCAGCAACACATTCTGGCACGCCCGGTGGGACAAGCTTCTCCATCAACCATATCGCCATCTGCATCTGAGATGGCGGACGGCACTCCAGTCACGTACGAGGATCTGACCGACGAGCTTCTTCATCGACCACATCGCCATCTACATCCGAGATGGCGGACGGCACTCCTGTCACATACGAGCGTCGACCGCAAAAGGGGAGTATGACGCCCCAAACGAAGGAAGGCCGGTGATGAGACATCGGCCGGCACGACTAGGTGTAAACCTTTTTTGAGCAGTGCAGTCGAAATAGGGGCCAATTCAGCAGCCGCCCCGTATTATCCGTGCCATACGTTTTCGCCGGTATTCAGCATCAATCCAGCGGGTGACGAAAGACTGGAGTGTGGGTTTACATCGGTTTGCGAGGGCAGGGAAATCGGCATTGGTCCATGACTGCAGAGCCGATGTTCAGGCATGATCCTACCGACAACCGCAGAGCCGATATCCGCAGTTACCTAACAGATTCGGCTCGGGGGGGCACATGAACAGACAGACAGACACATAGGGGCAATGAAGTATTAGGAGCCGGTGGAGAATCGGCCAGTAAAAAAAAATGTAGCAAGTACAGTCGAAGCAGATTCACTCGAAGTTCAGCGAAACAGGTCCCTACTGGAGGAACGCGCCAAGGGCATGAAGGGCGTCGACACGGATGCGATCTACCTCAGCGATCTCAGCTTCGTCGTCCTCGTCTCTACCCGTCACCAGCTGGCCGCTCAGGGTACGAATTTCAGCCAGAGCGGTCTTCAGATCGGCTGTGAGGCCTTTTGCTTCGTCTTCAGAACGGGCAATAAGGGCTTCCTTGTCTTGGATGAGCTGCTTGGTCATCCTTACCCTCTCTTCGAGGCTCTCCAGCTCCTTGCGCAGGGTCTCGAGTTCGGCGCGATTGGCAGAAGTATCCGTCTTGGCGTCCAGGGCAGCCTTCTTCTCGTTGAGCCGTCGACACTTTTCGGCAATATCGGCTCTCAGGGGAAGCTAGGAGTGGCGAAGAGTAATCCGTTGTCGAGCCGATTGCACCCTTGACTTAAAGACCGACAGGGTAACAGCGGGCCAGAGCTTCACTTGCAGTGTCATAGGGAGATGGGGCTGGATATCCTCGAGGATGCCTTTGACTTCCTCGGAATTTTCAATCAGGGTCTCAGTTGAGGAAGAAAGCAAGTCTTTGAGACGCTGGAGTGGACCATGGACCGTACTAGGGCTCGGCTCTCCACTTGCCTTGGAAGAGGTTGGCTCGATGGATTCTGGATCGAACGTCAGCAAGCTCGAGAGATCACAACCCTGATAGGGCAAACAAAGTGAGTTTGGCATGCAATGAAGAAATTGATGGAGCCAAGGAGGAGGGGCATACCTCTCCCAAGGAAGGAGGAACAGCCGATGTAGTGACGATCGGCTTTTCTGTGGACTTGGATAGGTCAGCCACTTGGGCAGCCGCGATCGTCGAGGTGGCCAGGTCCAGGGTGGCGGACGGCATCGGTACCTCCTCAACGTCTCCGCTAGAAGTTTCTTCGGTCTGCAGGAGGAAGTGATTAGCCGATCCAAATGACAACGGGTTAGCATGAAGTGTGACCAGGGAGATAATTACATTTGAGATCTCTTGGCTTGATGGAGAGGCTCGTGGGTTCTTACGAGCCCTTTTGACGCAGCGGCGCTTCGTGCGTGACCCCGATCTGGTTGGGGCTTGGGGAGCAGGAGATTCAGGAATCGATCTTTTCTTAGAAGCCGGCGCTGGCGAAGCCGTCTGGCTCTGGGTGGTAGACCTCTCAGAATTGCCCGAGCTCGAGTCCCCCTGACTGGATTCTTCGGCCCTGCTGGAGGTTTCTTCGGTGGAAGTCTGTAGAAAAGAATACGAGCGTATTGTAAAAGATTTGGAAAGTGGATAAATGTGGACAGGGTCTGAACCAACTTACACGTAGGCTTTCTTGGGCAGGAGCCTTACGCTTCAGGGTTTTCCTGGCAGCCACCTTCCTCACTGCCGTCCTCGCCTGAGTCGAGGCTCGGGGGCAACTGGCCCCGAAGATGCTTTACTCTTGGGAGCCGATTTCGGTGAAATCGGCTGACTCGCATTATGACTTTCTTCAGGGGTGGCGAGCTCTGGCAGAAGAGAACCACTGGTGCCGGAGGAAGGAATACGAAAGGGGAACCGTCGGCTTGTGTGGGAGCCGGACCATCTTGTTGCTGCCAGGAGAAAGAGTCAGGTCACAGACGATCACCATAATGCGGTTACAAGAAATGTTTAAGTGATGGTACCTGGTCTGCAGGGGTGTCATACTCGGCATCAAGCTCTCTCAGCAGCGGTCCTAGAGCCCTCCTGAAGACGTGAGTCTTCCACATGGACCACCAAGTTTCAAAACCATCGGTGGTGAAGGAGAAATGGAGGTCGTGGGGAATTGGGATGGCCAAAGCATCAAAGAAGGTATAACACCTTTGGGCGGTAAGGATGTCAGGCAGTTCAGCCCTACTTGCTGTCAGGTGGTGTAAGAAGAAGTGTGGAGGCACCTGTCCGAGACCAAGCTGTCGGGCTGCCACTACCGGTTGATAACACTCATACCCGGGCTTGATGATCCGGTTCGAGGTACTCATGCCAACGGGGAGGAAGCAAGGACGAATCATGAGGGAGTACAAATGCTGGGTGCTGGCGTCATCGGCAAAGTCATCCAATCGGAAAGAGACTGGGTTTTCAAAATTTGCCGATTCAGTATAAGGGTGGAACAGGGGGTTGTCCAAACCTTGGAAGAAAATCTTAAACCACCCTGCTGCTTCCTTGGGGATCAGCCTGCTGCCCGGGAGACCATACAGGGCTTGGCCATAGCTGGTGCATCGAATTTCCTTTCCATTTACATCCGGAAAGGTGCAGGTGGTCAGCGGTGGGAAGTCTGGGATTTGGTTTTGGAAGTATAGTTGGGCCCACAACTGAATGAACCACCAGGGGCCGCCAGTTTTAACTGTCTTTTGAGAGAACAGTTTGACAGACATCAGTTGAAGGGATCGGTAGACCTCTCCAAGAAACAGTTTGCCTAGGCCGAGTTGGGTGCCTTTAGCAAGTTCATAGGCCAGGGAGAGGTAATTCTTGGTAGGAGCAAGTGATGGGCCACAGAATATGAAGTGCTCCAGCCAGAAATTCAGGAAGGCTGTGTGTTCCCTCTCTGTCACGGGGCCTTTGTTTTTCATATAACGATTGAGATAGGCGCCCCAGCTGGTACACTCTTTTTTAGAGGAAAGAGTGAAAGGGACTTTTTTGAATGCAGAAGGGCTGGGGGATGCAATGTCTAGGCCTGTGATCATGGCCACATCCAGCAGGGTCGGTGTCATAGGGCCATGACCAAACATGAAGCAGTTCAGTGCATCAGACCAGAAGTAGCCGATGGTTTTCAGGATGTTCTCATTCTTCTCAAGAGGAGATAATGATAATGACAGGGCATCGGCTATCCCTATGGTTTCCCAAGTGGCATAATGGGTTTTTGATACTCTATTGTACCATGCCACCCAACCCTCAGGAGGATTAGGCCAGGCTCGCAAGCAGTCGGCCCAGGAAGTCAGATCTAGGTTCTGGCTCACGAAGGGGATTCTGTTAGCTTCGCACGAAATTAACAGGGCGGGACTCTCAGAAGAACGAGGACCGAGGCACATCGAATTTGCGAGAGAAGGATGTGGCAGAAGAATGTCTGAAACCTAAATTAGTAGCGGAGCGAAACATTAATTCAGGTGTTTGCCATTAATCCCATGTCAAGTCGAACGGCGAGAGGAGGTTGAGGATTACCTTCAGTCCGGAAGCCGTGGTGTCGGTATTGGATGATTCCGCCATGGGATGCGTTGAAGGAGCGGCGGGGATCTGTGTAGGTGGTTTTGGGTTGGAACTGCTCAGGCGGCGATTTGGGGATCTGAGTTTGCCTTTTCAGATGGAGGTCGCAGGTTACCGTTTGGAAGGGCGGCTAGGTCGACTTTACTCGTGTTTTTATGATAGAGACCGGTGCGATGCCATCGGCTCTTTTTGGAGATTTTGTGACTTTGACTATCGGCAAAACAGTTGACTGGAAATACTTCTTCATTAACAAAGGAGGGTTTTTTACAATGAAGAGCCGATTGCTCAAAGAGGAACAAAAGAAGAGCCGATTGCTCGCGTACTACTAATCCTATGTCACTAATCCTCGCTGCCCTCGTCGTCGGCATCGTAGCTGTCACCGGCGCTACTTCCGGAGAACTCCTCGTCACTGCTGCCCCAGCCTTCGACCGGAGCTTCTTCCTCTGCGTCATCATCGTCATCTTCACTATCCGCCCAAGCACGGAGGCGCTTCACCGGCGGGTACCCAGCGGAGGAGGAGGAATCATCTTCCTCCTCTTCTTTCTCCGCATCCTCGTCTTCCTCTTCCTTATCAGAGGAAGTGGGCTTCCTCCATGAGGGGAGGTCATCCTCGTTTTCGCTCTCCAGTTCCCCTTCAACGAGGAGGTGGAGGTCACCCTCCTCATCGGTCAGGGGCATAACACCATCTGACATGAGATCGAAGTCCCACTCGGGCTCCGACATTGGCTCGCTTGGGGAAGAAGATTGGAAAGAGAGGCCGGAGGAGACGGAGGAAGAAGAAGACATTGCTACAGGGAGAGAGGGTTTTTTAGTACCGATAGCTAGAACAAAGGAAGGGGATGAAGGAGGCTAGTCAATCGGCACAGTTTAATAAGGAGGAGCCTAATGGGGATTTAAAGCCATTGCAGTTTCCAAGGAAGTGGTGCTAAAGTTATCAAGTTTTGCAAGAAGTTGAGGAGACAAGGCATCATGATGAAGGATACTGCAACGATTCTGCCATGACATGACCCGACGAAGAAAAACGGAGTGATTTTGGAATTGATAATTCCAAAACCAGGGGGCATGTGTTATCACAGAATTTGACCAAGTAAGAGGTGGGCCACGATCAAGATGGGCTTGAAGATTATATATGGAAGAAATGCGTCGATCGGCCTTATATGCAAAGTTGGGATAGTTTGCCCTTGTATCTGTAATATAGTAGATCGCATCTTAGATCAGAAGTTAGAATTCGTCTTGTGCACGGTTGGGATTACTCCCACATTAGAAAGTCCCTTGGACTATAAATATGTATCTAGGGTTTATGGAATAAACAACAACCAACGTTTAACCAATCAATCAATCTCGGCGCATCGCCAACTCCTTCGTCTCGAGGGTTTCTACCGGTAAGCAACATGCTGCCTAGATCGCATCTTGCGATCTAGGCAGCACAAGCTCCACGTTGTTCATGCGTTGCTCGTACTGAAGCCTTGTTGATGGCGAGCAACGTAGTTATCATAGATGTGTTAGGGTTAGCATAGTTCTTCGCGTAACATGCTATCGTAGTGCAACCCTTGCATATCTAGCCGCCCTCACACCTATCTCGGTGTGGGGCGGCACCCCGCTTGATCTTAATTTAATAGATCCGATCCGTTACGGTTGCTCCTTGTTTTACAAGGATTAGTTTAATATCTGCAATAGTTAGGCCTTACAAAGGGTTGGAGGATCCAGCGGCACGTAGGGTGTCGTTCGCTAGTCCTAGACAGGATGTTCCGGGGATCAACCTCATGTTGGTTTTTAGGCCCTATCTAGGATCGGCTTACGATCACCGTGCGTGGCCGCGAGGCCCAATCGTGAGTAGGATGATCCGATTATGCGGTGAAAACCCTAAATCGTCGTAGATCTCATTAGCTTTATCTTGATTAAGCAGGACCACCATATATTCGTGCACCTCGTACGAATCATGGGTGGATCGGCTCCTTGAGCCGATTCACAGGATAACCTGAGAGCCGATCGAGGCTCGTATTTAATGTTTACGTGTATGCCATGCAGGAAACTAAGCGAGGCATCTCCATCACCTTCCAGACCAGGTATAGGTCAGGTGGCACGCCCTTGCATCAGCATCGGATGTGTGTACCAGAAGGCTTTGCGGGCCGTCGCTCGGAGGGACCTCGGCCAGCCGCAGCCTTAGGTTGTTCCCGGCTCTACGGTGTTGCCCGTCGCTGCCCGCCGGTGGGTTTTGGCGAAAAGAACGCAGCTTGATATGCTTCAGCCTCTTGTGTGACCTTGGTTCTTGTGCATTGGCGATGGCACCCATGTTGTCACAATATATGACTAGTGGGTCCAATGCACTAGGAACCACACCGAGCTCTATAATGAACCTCTTCATCCATACCGCTTCTGATGAAGCCTCTGAAGCCGCTATGTACTCCGATTCTGTTGAGGATTTCGCCACCGTGCACTGCTTCGAGCTTGCCCAGCTTACTGCAGCACCATTCAATATAAACACGTACCCAGATTGTGACTTAGAGTCATCAGGATCGGTGTTCCAACTTGCATCGGTGTAACTTGTTACAACGAGCTCTTGGTCACCTCCATAACAAAGAAACATATCCTTAGTTCTTTTCAAGTACTTCAGGATATTCTTGACCGCTGTCCAGTGTTCCATTCCTAGATCACTTTGATATCTGCTAGTCAAACTAACAGCATGTGCTATATCCGGTCTTGTACATAGCATGGCATACATGATAGAGCCTACTGCCGAGGCATAGGGGATCTGACTCATCCTTTCTCTTTCTTCTGTAGCCGGACCTTGAGTCTTACTCAAGACCTTGCCTGGTAACATAGGTAAGAATCCTTTCTTACTTTCATCCATTCTAAACTTCTTTAGAATCTTGTCCAGGTATGTACTCTGTGATAGCCCTATTAGACGTCTTGATCTATCTCTATAAATCTTGATGCCTAATATATATGATGCTTCACCAAGGTCTTTCATTGAAAAACTATTATTTAAATAACCCTTTACACTGCCTAATAGTTCTATATCATTCCCAATCAATAATATGTCATCTACATATAATATCAGGAATGCTACAGAGCTCCCACTCACTTTCTTGTAAATACAGGCCTCTCCATGACACTGTATAAACCCGAAGTCTTTGATCACCTTATCAAAGCGTCGGTTCCAACTTCTCGATGCTTGCTTCAGTCCATAAATTGAACGCTGAAGTTTGCATACTTTGTCAGCATTTTTAGGATCGACAAAACCTTTGGGTTGTACCATATACAACTCTTCCTCAATGTCTCCATTAAGGAACGCCGTTTTGACATCCATCTGCCAAATCTCATAATCGAAAAATGCAGCTATTGCTAACAAAATCCTCACAGATTTTAGCTTTGCTACAGGTGAGAAAGTCTCATCGTAGTCAACTCCTTGAATTTGTCGGAAACCCTTTGCGACAAGTCGAGCTTTATAGACAGTAATATTACCATCAGCATCTGTTTTTCTCTTGAAGATCCATTTATTCTCACAGCCTTTCGGCTATCAGGTAAGTCTACCAAAGTCCATACTTTGTTATCATACATGGATCCCATTTCGGATTTCATGGCTTCTTGCCATTTGTTGGAATCTGGGCTCATCATCGCTTCTTCATACGTCGCAGGGTCCTCATCATTGTTATCGACAATCATGACATTTAGACAAGGATCATACCAATCAGGAGTGGCACGTTCCCTTGTCGATCTGCGAGGTTCAGTAGTTTCCTCGTTCGAAGTTTCATGATCATTATCATTAGCTTCCTCTGTTGGTGGGCGGTACGGTACAACTTCCGGTATGCGCTACTCGATCAACGAGTATAGATTCATCAATCTCATCGAGTTCTACTTTTCTTCCAGTCACTTCTTTAGTGAGAAATTCTTTCTCAAGAAAGGTTCCGTTCTTAGCAACAAAGATTTTGCCTTCGGATCTGTGATAGAAAGTGTACCCTATAGTTTCCTTCGGGTATCCTATGAAGACGCATTTCTCCGCTTTGGGTTCTAGCTTGTCCGGTTGTAACTTCTTTACATAGGCTTCGCAACCCCAAACTTTTAGGAACGACCTTAGGTTTCTTATTAAACCATAATTCATACGGTGTCGTTTCTACGGATTTTGATGGTGCTCTATTTAAAGTGAATGCGGCTGTCTCTAATGCATAACTCCAAAATGATAACGGCAAATCAGTAAGAGACATCATAGAACGAACCATATCTAAGAGAGTTCGATTACGACGTTCGGACACACCGTTACGTTGTGGTGTTCGGCGGTGTCAATTGTGAAAGTATTCCGCATTTCTTTAAATGCATGCCAAACTCATAACTCAGATATTCACCTCATCAGATCGTAGAAATTTAATCTTCTTGTTACGTTGATTTTCTACTTCACTTTGGAATTCCTTAAACTTCTCAAAAGTCTCGGATTTATGTTTCATGAAATAGATATACCCATATCTACTCAGATCATCTGTGAAGGTTAGAACATAACGATAACCACCGCGCGATGCTACACTCATTGGTCCGCACACATCGGTATGTATGATTTCCAATAAGTCGGTAGCTCGCTCCATAATACCAGAGAATGGAGTCTTAGTCATTTTTCCCATTAGACATGCTTCGCATCTATCAAGTGACTCAAAGTCAAGTGATTCAAGTAATCCATCGATATGGAGTTTCTTCATGCGTTTCACTCCAATATGACCAAGACGACAGTGCCACATATAAGTAGAATTATCATTCAATTTAATTCGCTTAGCATCAATGTTATGTATATGTGTATCACTACTATCGAGATCTAACAGAAATAAGCCATTCTTTTCAGGTGCTCGACCATAAAAGATATTATTCATAAAAATAGAACAACCATTATTCTCAGACTTGAATGAATAACCGTCTTGCATTAAACAAGATCCAGATATAATGTTCATGCTCAATGCGGGTACACAATAACAATTATTGAGGCTTAAAACTAATCCCGAAGGTAGATGTAGAGGAAGTGTGCCGACAGCGATCACATCGACTTTGGATCCATTTCCAACGCGCATGGTCACTTCATCCTTTAGTAGTCTTCGTTTATTCTTTAGTTCCTGTTTCGAGTTACAAATATGAGCAACCGAACCAGTATCAAATACCCAGTACTAGTACGAGAACCAGTAAGATAAACATCTATAACATGTATATCAGATATACCTTCTTTCTTCTTCTTGACAAGGCCGCTCTTCAGATCCGCCAAATACTTGGAGCAATTACGCTTCCAGTGTCCCTTCTCCTTGCGATAATAGCAAGCATCAGGCTTAGGGCCAGTCTTAGGTTTCACGGGAGGCGTGGCAGCTTTCTTGCCACTCTTCCTGTTCTTGCCTTTAGACTTGCCCTGTTTCTTGAAGCTGGTGGTCTTGTTGACCATCAACACTTGGTGCTCTTTCTTGATCTCAATCTCAGCAGATTTTAGCATGGAGAAGAGTTCAGGTAACTCTTTGTTCATGTTCTGCATATTGTAGTTCATCACAAAGTTCTTGTAACTAGGTGGCAGTGATTGAAGGACATGATTAATCCCCAGTCTATTAGGAATCACTATTCCCAAGTCACTGAGTTTCTTCGCATGCCCGGTCATGGCGAGCATGTGCTCACTAACGGAGCTGCCTTCTTCCATCATGCAGCTGAAGAAGTGTTTCGATGCTTCATAGCATTCCACGGCCGCATGAGTCTCAAATATAGTCTTCAACTCATTGATCAACTCATGTGGATCGTGGTGCTCAAAACGTTTTTGAAGATCGGCTTCCAGACTGCATAATATGGCACACTGAACTTGAGAGTACCGAGTTTTCCGAGTTGCGTAAACAGCTTTTACTTCATCGGTTTCAGTTTCTGCAGGAGGGTCACCTAGCGGTGCATCAAGCACATATTGCAGATTTCCGCCATTGAGGAAAATCCTCACATGACGGAACCAGTCGGTGAAGTTGCTACCATTGCTCTTAAGCTTTTCTTTCTCTAGGAACTGGTTAAAATTGATTGAGGACGCCATATCTACAACATATATTTGCAATAGTTTAGACTAAGTTTATGACAAATTGAGTTCAAATTTTAATTCAACTTAATTAAAAACTAGGTGAACTCCCACTCAAAACAATATCCCTCGCATTGTCTTAGTGATCACACGAACCAAATCCACCGCACCTAAGTCCGATCATCACGAGACAAGGTGTGATTTCAATGGCGAACATTCAAAGTGTTCATCATATCAATCATATGATTCATGCTCTACCTTTCGGTATCACGTGTTCCGAGACCATGTCTGTACATGCTAGGCTCGTCAAGGCCACCTTAGTATCCGCATGTGCAAAACTGGCTTGCACCCGTTGTATGCACTTGTTGATTCTATCACACCCGATCATCACGAGATGCTTCGAAACGACAAGTCTTGGCAACGGTGCTACTAAGGATGAACACTTTATTATCTTGAGATTTTAGTGAGAGGGATCATCTTATAATGCTACCGTCGCGATCTAAGCAAAATAAGATGCATAAAAGGATTAACATCACATGCAGTTCATATGTGATATGATATGGCCCTTTTGTCTTTGCGCCTTTGATCTTCATCTCCAAAGCACGAACATGATCTCCATCATCAACGGGCATGATCTCCATCATCGTCGGCGAAGCACCAAGGTCAATGGCGCCGTCTTCATGATTGTCCTCCATGTAGCAACTATTACAACTACTTTGAAATACTACTCAACATGAAGTTTAAAGACAACCATAAGGCTCCTGCCGGTTGCCACAATTCAATAATGATCATCTCATACATAGTCATCATCACATTATGGCCATATCACATCACCAAACCCTGCAAAAACAAGTTAGACGTTCTCTAATTTGGTTTGCATATTTTACGTGGTTTAGGGTTTTCGAGTAAGATCCAATCTACCTACGAACATGAACCACAACGGTGATACTAGTGTTGTCAATAGAAGAATAAATTGAATCTTTACTATAGTAAGAGAGACAGACACCCGCAAAGCCACTTATGCAATACAAGTTGCATGTCGAGCGTGGAGCAAATCTCATGAACGCGGTCATGTAAAGTTAGCCCGAGCCGCTTCATCCCACTATGCCACAAAGATGCAAAGTACTCAACTAAAGATAACAAAAGCATCAACGCCCACAAACCATTGTGTTCTACTCGTGCAACCATCTATGCATAGACACGGCTCGATACCACTGTAGGATAACGTTGCATAGAAAACAAAAATTTTCCTACCGCGAACACGAAATCCAAGCCAAGATGCAATCTAGAAGACGGTAGCAACGAGGGGATTATCGAGTCTCACCCTTGAAGAGATTCCAAAGCCTACAAGAGGAGGCTCTTGTTGCTGCGGTAGACGTTCACTTGCCGCTTGCAAAAGCGCGTAGAAGATCTTGATCACGATCGGTTTCGGCGCCACGAACGGGCAGCACCTCCGTACTCGGTCACACGTTCGGTTGTTGATGAAGACGACGTCCACCTCCCGTTCCAGCGGGTAGCTCCTCTTGAATCCGACAGCACGACGGCATGGTGTCGGTGGCGGTGGAGAAGCGGAGCTTCGCTAAGCTACGCGGGAGATATGGAGGAGAGGGGGCGGCTAGGGTTTGGGAGGGGTGGCCGGCCACTTCAAGGGGGCGGCCAGCTTATGGTCTTGGGGTGGCCGGCCCCCTCCCTTGGCCCCTCATTATATAGGTGGATTCCCAAGAGTTGGTCTCCAAGTCTTCGAATAAGACCCGAACCAAAAACTTCCCATAAGAAGGGGAAACCTAGCCAAGCTAGGACTCCCACCAAAGGTGGGATTTCCACCTCCCATATGGGGGGTGGCCGGCCCCCTAAGGGGGAGTCCACTTGGGACTCCTCCCCCACTAGGGTTGGCCGGCCATGGAGGTGGAGTCCCATGTGGACTCCACCTTCCTTGGTGGTTTCTTCCGGACTTTTCTAGAACCTTCTAGAACCTTCCATAGAACCTTCCGCGACATTTTAATTCACATAAAATGACATCCTATATATGAATCTTATTCTCCGGACCATTCCGGAACTCCTCGTGATGTCCGGGATCTCATCCGGGACTCCGAACAAATATTCGAACTCCTTTCCATATTCAATTTCTACCATTTCAACATCCAACTTTAAGTGTGTCACCCTACGGTTCGTGAACTATGCGGACATGGTTGAGTACTCACTCCGACCAATAACCAATAGCGGGATCCGGAGATCCATAATGGCTCCCACATATTCAACGATGACTTTAGTGATCGAATGAACCATTCACATATAATACCAATTCCCTTTGTCACGCGATAGTTTACTTGTCCGAGGTTTGATCTTCGGTATCACTTTATACCTTGTTCAACCTCGTCTCCTGACAAGTACTCTTTACTCGTACCATGGTATGTGGTCTCTTATGAACTTATTCATATGCTTGCAAGACATTAGACGACATTCCACCGAGAGGGCCCAGAGTATATCTATCCGTCATCGGGATGGACAAATCCCACTGTTGATCCATATGCTTCAACTCATACTTTCCGGATACTTAATCCCACCTTTATAGCCACCCATTTACGCAGTGGTGTTTGGTGTAATCAAAGTACCTTTCCGGTATAAGTGATTTATATGATCTCATGGTCATAAGGACTAGGTAACTATGTATCGAAAGCTTATAACAAATAACTTAATGACGAGATCTTATGCTACGCTTAATTGGGTGTGTCCATTACATCATTCATATAATGATATAACCTTGTTATTAATAACATCCAATGTTCATGATTATGAAACTAATCATCCATTAATCAACAAGCTAGTTTAAGAGGCATACTAGGGACTTCTTGTTTGTCTACATATCACACATGTACTAATGTTTCGGTTAATACAATTATAGCATGATATATAAACATTTATCATAAACATAAAGATATTAATAATAACCACTTTATTATTGCTTCTAGGGCATATCTCCTTCACAAATGTGCAGGATTATTAAATAATACACATGTTGACAAAACAGGTTAATATAATTTTGAAATAAAATTAAATGTTTTTGATAATTAAAATGGTAAACAAAATTTAAAAAACCTTTGCCGTGCTCTTATGCACAGCAGAGAAGCGTGCCGCACGGAAAAGGCCTAATTGCACACGGCAAAGCCCCACTGCATGGCAAAGGCGTGTGCACTGCAAAGTTGCCTATAATCCAACCCCTTGGGTAGCCACGTGTGTGTTCCTAGCCAAAAAAACACCCGCATCCTCACCCCCTCACCCGCCGCTGTCGCCAGCCACGAACGCCGCTGCCTCTCCCCCGCCGTTGTCGCTAGCTGCTGCTTCCCCGCCCCCTCCCCCGCCGCCACTGCTACTGCTCCCCTCACTCGGCAATTCTGCTCGCCATGGCCACCGCGGCTGAGCTAGGGAGCTATGGGACGCCGCCGCCCCCGCCGCCTCCAACTACCGCCGCCTCCTCCTCTGATTCCGGTGGGATACGGGAGGTCCTCCACCCTGCTGCCTCGACCCGACGCCTTGCTAACCCGAAACGATGGCCTACTGCACATCCCAGCGCCCATCTGCCCATCTATGCAGCAAGGTGTGTTTGTGTGTTACTGACCCGACGGGTTGTTTGTGTGCTACATTGAAATGAAAACTTCTAGTAAATCTAGATAAATTTGGAAATCCGTGGGCTATTTGTATGATATTTTGACATGAGCCGGTATTTTATTCATATCATGCATGAAGTAAAAATACTTTGCCTTATGCCTTTAGATGGATCAAGGTAAGACCGTAAAGCACATTGGGATGCATTGGTTTTGTGAAATTTGTATACACGAGCGTACGGAAATGTTTAGGTCACGGTAGGTTAAAATCAGGGCCATTTAGCAAATAGGAATTTCAGGCAGAATTTAGTCTTGACTTGAATGACTAATTTATTATTCCGCATTTGCAGGAGATGCTTCGGGGTGGACATAGGGGCTGGCGTTGTCGGGCTGTTTGAGGAGCGTTGCTCAGAGGGACCATTTTTTCGGAGGGGATTTTGCCGGATGGTCGTTGGTCTTGTTCGCCGGCTATCGATCTGTCAACACCCGGATTTTTAAGTCCAGATGCCTATTATGTCATTCATCGCAATCCCAGGATAATGTTGTTGCGAGGCATAATAGTCGAATATCACAGTCATTATTTATTACAAGCCATAATGTCTTACAATCTTGAATCACATGATTCATCTTACACAAGTAGTTGATCTTTCAATCAACAACATACACAAGTTCATACAATCTTGAATCACATGATTCATCTTACACAAGTAGGTGTCATTCCCACATCATTGGTTTAATTCCCAACAAGTCACCAAGTCATCATTCATATTTACTAAAGCTTTCAAAAATCTGACACCAGAAACTGTATGGCCCTTCCAACCATCCGTAACCGTGGACACGGCTATTCGAATAGATTTACACTCTGCAGAGGTTGCACACTTGTGCCACAACATTTGATTTCATCCATTGGAATAACTCCGAGTCACCGTAACACAGTACGCGGATCATCAACCGTAACCTTTCACTTACACATCCTAGTATGAGCACCTCTCCCCATGAGCTTGGCCTCCTAGTGAAAACCAACTGTTGACCTGGGAACTGCACAGGGCTTGGCCGTACAATTTCACCTCAATTCACATCATATCTTAACAACGGAGGCAGCCTCGGCATAACCCCTATGATGTGTGTTCAGAGGGAACTCATACTAAAATCTATAAACTTCCAGTTAAGCCCTACCCATAATCAGGTATTGTGGGGGTACTCAAAAATTGGAAAGGTATCGCATTCAAACCAATATCAGGGTTTTATCAAAAATCACTATCTTCTCTTGTTCACCATCAACTTCACATCATTCAATGGAATGCTTCACCATTCCAAAGTTTCAACAGGTCATATGTCCCATCTAGAGTAGTCAAATTTTAGTATTTAGCACTAGGACTAATCATGAGGGGTGCTACATTGCTTTGCTAACTTTGCTACTCTTGTAGTTATATTCACTATACCATTTGATATCAACTTATTGAAAACCAACAAGTAAAACTTGTTTAGTATAAAGGTAGAATAAGATGGTATGAATAAAGATAAGAATCATGGTGCCTTGCCCAAGTAGGGCTTTGCACTTTGCAAGGGTATTAGCTTGCCTTGGTAGTTCTCAAGGTTCTCTCCTTCTTCTTCTGGGTAGAATCCTTCTTCCTCTTGGTAATCTCCGGTGCTAGCGTCTAAATTTGAGTACGAGGTATAATTACTAAACAAGCTCAAAGGCTACACTAAGCACTTCCATACTTTACACAAACTACACTAAGCACACACATAAAATAAGTAGGTGCATTGGTGGGGTGACTTGAGGAAAATAATTTCCTCTCATTCATATGTGACAAGTGACTTCCATATAGTTTTTGAGGAATAATTTCCTCTCATTGAAATCTTATTAAGATTTAATTTCTCAAATAATCATACATGGGTTCATATTGACCTAAGTCAACATCCATCATCATTATTTGAGAAAAGGATTTAAATGAGGTAGACCACCTCATACCATTTAAGAAACTCTACAAATGATTTAAATCTCCAAGTGTTCATATAGGAGAGTTTGAACCAGGGGTGCAAACATCACATGAATTCATTTGAGACCAAGATTTAAATGAAGTAAAAATACTTCATGAGATTTACATAATAGTTTTGGACAATATCACTTAACTAAACTAGCTCTATTGTCCATTAATTAAACTAGGGCATGATCATGCAAAGTAACCACACCATTTTCTTGCAGAAACAATTAGTGTAAGTCAAATGTGAGCTATAGGAGTTGGAACTAACTTAATATCTATTTTGATTGATTTTTAAGAATTGTTTGAATGTGCAAAAGTCTCTGGCTTGATCTTTTTGTCACATTATTTCTACAACAGATCTCAAGGTGAGACCAGTGCCAAGTTGTAGAACTTTTCCATAGCTTTCTAACAATATAAAGTTTGTTAAATTTGACCAAGCCAAACAGATACTATGGATTTTTAAAGTTGGAACCTGTATTGCAATTAAGTGGATTTGGAAAATTCGAATTTGAATTACTGGGCTACGCGGGAAATGCTAACGGGCCAAGTTTTCAAACTAACGGCCTGCTCAGCCCAACAGCGCATCCAGTGCGAGTGGGCCGCCTGACCGTGTGGGTCCCGCATGTCAGCGGCTCTTTAAACCCGAAACGGTATGGAGCATTGCTGTTCGTTGGATTAGAACGAGATCGAACGGCACAGGGCCGTCGTCGTCTCCGGCGAGAGGGGAGCTCTGGCACTGCGGCGGTAGGGGGTCGGAGGCTCACCGTGGCTCCAGCTAGGGTTGGTCAGTGTGCTTGGGGACGTTGTAGACGACGGCGAAGCAGCCTGTAGCAGTGGCGTCGCTTGGGGAGGCCTGGATCGACGGCGATTGCTGCAGAGCTTCCGCGGCAGTGAGGCGTCGATTGGCCTTGCTCCGGCAACGATTGAGGTGGCTACTGGTGCTGAGCGAGGCGGTGGTGAGTGGTGATCATGGTGGTGTGCTGGGATCGTCGAGGGGAGGCCTCCTTTTATAGGCGCGTGAGGGTGCTGCGGGGCAGTGAGGTGGTCGACATGCGCGCGGCTTCTCCGGCGAGCTAGGGGACTAGGCGACGACGGGGTCGTGTTCACTGCGTCACCGCGGTCCTTGGAGCGTCAACGGCGCAGCAAATGGTGGCGTACGGTGGTCGGGAGCGTCCGTGTACTGTCGCGGCCGTGGCGGGCGCGTTTGTCCTCTCCGGCGGCCGTGGTCGCCAAGGCAGGACGTCAGCGTGTCCGACGAGCTCCGCGTGGCGAGGGAAGTACTACGGCGCGCGGATATGGTCGGGGTACGACAGGATTTGGCGGGCGCCGCGTGGGCGTGTCGCGCGCGTCCGTGCGCCAGTGACGTCGCCCATGCCGCTCGCGGCGTACCTGGGACGTACTGGGCGCGCGTCGCCCGGGCCTTGTCGGCGTCCATCCGACCAACGGCGGGTACTGGCGATCTTCTGGGATCCTTGGCGAGCTCCTGGACATGGTGGTCGTGGCGATGGTGAAGAGAGAAAGGGAGAGGCGTGTCGAGGGCGACGTGGCCGGCATGGTCATGGCTGGCCATGATCTGGTCGTGTCCAGGGCGTGCTCTGGCCTGGGCTAGGTAGGTTTAGGTCTGGGGAGTAGTGCTAGGTCAAGTAGTGGTCAAGGTTTGGCCAGGTTTGATCACATTTCATAATTTGAGAATCTTACATATGTTTCAATGTCTCCTCTTCTCTTGATCATAGCCATTGATCCATAATGAATTTGATACCATGATCTTTACAAAAGTTGTTCACCTTGTTGAGTACTTGGATGACATGCAAAGAGTTGGGTTTGTTTAGTTTAGAAAGTTTGAAATAGAGAGGCTCAAAGTGGTGACCAGACTATAAAAGTCAGAAATGACCATTATCACATGTGATCCTATTTTCAAATTTGAATTTGGTTTAAATGCTATATCCTTGATTCTCCAAATTGTAATTTCTCATTAATATCATATTACAATTATTGGTGAAGAGCAAATGGGTCTAGGGTCAAATTTACAAAAATGACATAGACCATATGTTAGGGTTGTTAGGGTTTTAATAATTTTTGATTTCTTTCTCTTTTTGATAGATTTGATTTATGATGATCACTTGATCACTTTAGGGTTTTGGAGTTCATCACATACACTAAGTAACAAACATCATGGCATATCACTCAAAATGCACAAGTCCTATGCATGGTACTATATGCAAAGTAAAAGTTTTTGTTGGTTCTGAAATTTGGATAATTGGAATTGTTCTTCTTCCTTTATTTGAAATTTTGGGATGTTACAAACCCTTCCCCCTTACAAAAGATCTCGTCCCGAGATCTTAAAGAAAATTAGGTACTAAAAAGATCTGGGTACTCCTTCTTCATATCTTCCTCTCGTTCCCAGGTGGCTTCCTCTTCGGTATGATTGCTCCACTGTATCTTCAGAAACTTGATGCTTCGGGTGCGGGTGGTTCTGTATGCTTCTTCCAGGATGCGAATCGGCACTTCGCGGTATGTCAGGTCTTGGTTGATCTCCACCGCATGGTGATCGATGTTCTTGAACACTTCCGTCTTCTCGGGGACTTCCAGACACTTCCGAAGGAGTGAGATGTGAAACACGTCGTGCACAGCCGACATTTCTTCAGGTAACTCCAGTTGATAGGATACTTCGCCTCGGCGACTTAAAACTTTGAAGGGTCCGACATATTGGGGTGCAAGCTTTCCTTTCAATTGAAATCTCTGCATTCCTTTCAGGGGGGATACTTTAAGATAGACAAAATCTCCGATCTCGAAGGTCATCTCTCGGCGTCTCTTGTCAGCGTAACTCTTCTGCCTTGATTGCGCTGTCTTGAGGTACTCGCGAATCTTGTGCACTTTCTCTTCGGCTTCACGAAGAACATCCGGTCCAAAGACTTGGCTTTCTCCGACTTCTGACCAGTTCAGGGGGTACGGCACTTCCTTCCGTACAAAGCTTCAAAGGGGGCCATCTGCAAGCTGGCTTGGTAACTGTTGTTGTAGGAGAATTCTGCATAAGGCAGACAATCTTCCCACTTGGATCCGTACTCCAGTACACATGCTCTCAACATGTCCTCCAGAATCTGGTTGACTCTCTCAGTTTGTCCATCTGTCTGCGGGTGATAGGCAGTGCTGAAATTCAGACGGGTTCCTAATCCTTCGTGCACCTTCTGCCAGAATCTTGAGGTGAACTGTGATCCTCTATCTGACACTATAGACTTCGGGGTTCCGTGCAGGGCGACTATTCTGGAGATGTACCGTTCAGCTAACTTTGGTCCTTGGTAGGTGGTCTTGACAGCGATGAAATGGGCTACCTTGGTCAACCTATCCACCACTACCCATATAGAATCGTTGCCTTTGCTGGATTTGGGCAAACCTGTGATAAAGTCCATTCCTAGCGAGTCCCACTTCCATTCTGGAATCAGTAGGGGCTGCAGCAGTCCTGCGGGTCGCTGATGTTCTGCCTTAACTCGATGTAGCTTCCGATCTCTCTCTTCATTCCATGCCACCAAAATTGTTCCTTCAAGTCTTGATACATCTTGGTGCCTCCGGGGTGAATCGAGTATAGGGTGTCATGGGCTTCCTTCAGAATGACTTGCTTCAAATCGGAGTCCGATGGTACGCAGAGACGTCCTTTATACCAAAGAACTCCGACTTCATCTACGGTGAATCCTGGTGCTTTTCCTGCGACTATCTGGTTCTTGATTCCATCAATGCTGGCATTTCCCTTCTGAGCTTCCTTGATTTGACCAATCAAGGTGGGTTGTAGCTCCATGCTGGCTAGGAATCCTTCACTGACTAACTCCATTCTAAACTGCTCAAACTCTTGGTATAGGCTGGGTTGTTCTTCGGCTATCATTGAGTTCAACTGACACGGCAGTCTACTCAACGCATCCGCTACCACGTTGGCCTTGCCGGGGTGGTAGTGGATCTCCATATCATAATCCTTAATCAGTTCTAACCATCTTCTTTGCCTCATGTTCAGCTCCTTCTGGGTAAAGATATATTTCAGGCTCTTGTGATCTGAATAGATCTCGCAGCGATTACCCATGAGGTAATGACGCCACACCTTCAGTGCTAAAACTACGGCTGCGAGCTCGAGGTCATGGGTGGGGTAGTTCTGCTCATGTTGTTTCAGTTGCCGGGACAGATAAGAGATCACTTTGCCTTCTTGCATAAGCACACATCCTAGACCAATCTTGGATGCATCGCAGTAAACGTCAAAGGGTTTGGTGATGTCCGGCATGATCAGAATTGGGGCTGAGGTTAGTCTAAGCTTGAGTGGTTGGAAACTCTCCTCACATTTGTCAGTCCATTCGAACTTCTTGTCCTTCTTCAGCAGTTGGGTCATTGGTCGAGCGATACTTGAAAAGCCTTCTACAAATCTGCGGTAATATCCGGCTAATCCAAGAAAAGCGCGGACCTCGGTCTGGGTGGTTGGGGCTTTCCATTCTGCAACAGTCTTGATCTTGGCGGGATCTACCGCAATTCCTCCTGCAGACAAGATATGTCCCAGGAATCCAACTTCCTTTAACCAAAACTCACATTTGCTAAACTTAGCATATAGCTGATGCTCTCTAAGGGTCTCCAGGACAGCTTCTAGGTGTTGTTCATGTTCTTCCTCAGACTTGGAGTAGATGAGAATGTCGTCGATGAACACGACAACAAACTTATCCAGAAAGTTCATGAAGATCTTATTCATGAGGTTCATGAAATAAGTGGGGGCATTGGTTAATCCAAATGACATGACATTGTACTCGTACAATCCATATCTGGTAGTAAAAGCAGTTTTAGGAATGTCCGATGCTCGAATCTTTAACTGGTGGTATCCAGTCCTGAGGTCAATTTTTGAGAAAACTACGGCACCGGTCAGCTGGTCAAACAAATCTTCTATCTTCGGCAAGGGGTATTTGTTTTTGATGGTAACATCGTTAAGCTTACGGTAATCCGTACATAAACGACTGGCACCGTCCTTCTTATCCACAAACAAAAGGGATCTCCAAGGCGCGCACTTGGTCGAATCGACCTTTGGCTAGCAGTTCATCCAGTTGCTTCTTCAGCTCCACTAGTTCTTGGGTTCATGCTATAGGCTCTCTGGGCTATAGGTCCGGTTCCGGGATTAACTCAATGATAAACTCGATATCCCGATCCGGGGCATACCGGGTAAACCATCGGAAACACATCAGGATATCGACAAACGACCCTGATTTGATCCGAGTTGGCTTGGCTACACCTTGGTTGCAGGTAAATTTTCTGGGTAGCAGTTCAGAGACATGTTCTACTACGATACCGGTGCTACTGGTCATGGTGATGGCTTTCTTGGCACAGTCAATCATTCCATGATGTTTTGCCATCCAATCCATTCCCAGCACTACTTCCAAACCTTTGGTTCCCAAAATTATCAGGTTGGCATGGAACTCTACTTCATGAATTACGATGGGTACATTTTTGCAAAATTTTCTGGCTTTAGTGGTTGATCCGGGGATTTGAACTATCATGACATGTTTCAAACTGAGAGGTTGAATTTTACTTGTTGATGCAAAGTCTTCCGTGACAAAAGAATGCGATGCTCCGGAATCAAACAACACTCGGCAGGTACTGAGTTGACAGGAAACATACCCAGTACAACATCTGGTGCTTCCTGAGCTTCTTCGGCGTTCATGTGGAAGAGACGGCCGTTGCGGTTATTGTGGTTGTTGGGGGCGAACTTCTTTCCGGTGGAAACACGACATTGCTGCTGAGCAGGTGCAGCGGTGTTGCCGGCGAGCTTGGCGAGTCTCTTGGGACACTCGTTGGAGTAGTGTCCCACCACTCCACACTCATAGCAGGTGATGGTAGACTTGTCCTTGGGGGTGACGGGAATGGCGTTGCTTCCGGTTCTGGGGGCAGTGTTGATATTGTTGTGGTTGGGGTTGGGGGCTCTGGGCGGAGCGCGGTTGAAGTTGTTGTTGTAGTGGTTGTTGGTGTTGTGGCCTCCTGGCCTGGAGTTTCCTCCACTCCGGTTCTGATAACCGGGGCGCGATTTCTGCATCGGGGGCTTGTTGTTGTTCCTTGGGATGAAACTTCCACTTGGGATGGGGCGATACTTCGGGACATTGCTAGGCCCACTTTGGTGCATCATGCGGCGTTTGCGGTTCTCATTGGCTTGATTCAGCTTGCCTTCCATCTGAATGGCGGAGTCAACAAGGGCTTCAAGATCGGCAAAAGGGATGTTGACGAGAACAGTCTGCATCTCATCATGCAGCCCGTTCAGGAATCTCTCCTGCCTCTTCTTGGTGTCGGTCTCATCGGGGGCGTACCTTGACAGGGTAAGGAACCTGTCGCGGTATTCTACCACCGTCATGCGACCTTGCTTCAGTTCACGGAACTCATCCCTCATCTTCTTGATAAGACCCGGGGGTACATGGTACTTGCTGAACTTGAGCTTGAAATCTGCCCAAGTCATGAACTGACCTCCGTTCATGGCACGGGTGCTAGTCCACCATGCTCGGGCTGGTCCAGCGAGGTAATGGGTTGCAAACAGGACCATCTCGTTGGCTTCCACTCCAGCTACCTCCAAGTTGTTCTCCATGGTTTGAAGCCAGTCATCGGCATCGAGGGGTTCCTCCGTCTTGCTGAACATCGGAGGGTTGGTATTCTGAAAGTTCTTGAGCTTGGATCCGGGATGATCATGATTTCCATGGCCTTGGTTTGCGAGGTTTTGTAGGGCGGTGATGTTGGCTTGACGTTCAGCTCTTTCAGTCTCCCGGTCTGCCAACAGGGTTTGCAGCAGTTGCATCATGGCATCGTTGTTGTTGCGATTGGGTGGGGCCATCTGGATATACATAAGATTATAAGATAAGGGGGAAATTCTATGGTTTATTTTGAATAAGTTTAAAAACTTGTAAAAACTTGAATGCTTTGGATGACACACACAAACATTCATTCATTCATTCATGCCACATAACACATTACAAACTAACAGTTCAACACTCCAATGGTTTTAAGAACCATTTCACATGCTACGATACAAAGGTCGGGATACAACTCATGCCTACATCAGTGCTCAAGTGCAGCTACCCTCGTCCTTAATGTCGATAGGAACGACGTCCTCAGGTCCCGGCTCCAGAAAGGCGTAGTCCTCCTCCTCAGTGAACTCGTCCTCCTCGAAGTCGTCATCATCACTCAGGAAGGCTCCTCCTCCCTGAATATCGATACCGGCTTCGTCCTCCTCCATCTCCTGGATCTGCTCCTCCTGAGCCTTCACTGTGGCCTCAAGTGACGATATCTGGGCGCGAAGGCGCGTGATAGTGACATCCTTCTTCGCGCACCTCAGGCGAAGCTTGTTGCGATCCCTGGACAGCATCTTGATAGCATCGCCATGGGTGGCCAGGGCGAGGTGAGTCTGGTTCGCATACATCCGGGCGTTATCCAGATCCAGCTGAGTATGATACAGCATGAAGTCTAGATGCTCGGCGTGATGCCTCAGCTCAGGGTGGGACTGCAGAGCCATGGGTACTCCCGCGGCATCACGCTTCACTAGGTGAGCGAAACGGGACGCAAGCAAGCGTACCGCGTTCTGTCCGCAGAGGCGGGCCAGTGCCTCCTGCAGGCCTCGAGCAAGCCCATCGAGCCAATTGCTCTCACGGAAAGAGAACAGGATCCTCTCGGTGGTAGGAGACTCCATGTTCCCCCTTAGATCCGCAGTAATGATCCATTGCAGCTCTCCGCCAGGCTGATCATCCATCTGGATCCCATGGAACTCGGGCTGGAGGCGCCCCAGAAAGTTCGAGACCGCAGTGAGATCATGCTCAAAGATCAAGCTGCCTCCGTTACCAAGTTGGTAAAACTTGGTGTTGACGGGTGCGTTGGGCTCCATCTGAAAATGAGTTGGGAGAGTAAGTTAGGGATTTGAACACGTGTGGCAAAATTTTAAGTAGACAAAAAAGAGAGCATGATTCATCAAATTTCGAAAAAGCCTCCAAGACAAGAATACGAATAATTTTTCATAAATAACCTTCTTATTTAGATCTCAAAGTTATGTTTTTATGAACGCCCATTCTAACTAAGGTTTTCTAAGGTCAAATAATGGCTCTGATACCAACTTGTCAACACCCGGATTTTTAAGTCCAGATGCCTATTATGTCATTCATCGCAATCCCAGGATAATGTTGTTGCGAGGCATAATAGTCGAATATCACAGTCATTATTTATTACAAGCCATAATGTCTTACAATCTTGAATCACATGATTCATCTTACACAAGTAGTTGATCTTTCAATCAACAACATACACAAGTTCATACATAGCGGAAGCGTAATAATAACGGGACTCTCTAGTCCACAGGCCAACATTTGACGTCAGAAACCCCTAGTTGTCGTAGGCGTCCTGCTGATCATCCTCGTGATAGTTCTGTTCCTCCTCGTACTCTGGCCATTTGAATAGCCAGGGACAAAGCCGTAAGTACTTCAAGTACTTGCAAACTAATACTATTGTAAGATGCAAATTAAAGGTACTAAACTCTAGTTTAACTTGCATAAGCCAAAATTTTAGTTCACAAGCTTGGATCAGGTGCTAACTAACACAAATGGGAACATAGGTGTCATTCCCACATCATTGGTTTAATTCCCAACAAGTCACCAAGTCATCATTCATATTTACTAAAGCTTTCAAAAATCTGACACCGGAAACTGTATGGCCCTTCCAACCGTCCGTAACCGTGGACACGGCTATTCGAATAGATTTACACTCTGCAGAGGTTGCACACTTGTGCCACAACATTTGATTTCATCCGTCGGAATAACTCCGAGTCACCGTAACACAGTACGCGGATCATCAACCGTAACCTTTCACTTACACATCCTAGTATGAGCACCTCTCCCCATGAGCTTGGCCTCCCAGTGAAAACCAACTGTTGACCTGGGAACTGCACAGGGCTTGGCCGTACAATTTCACCTCAATTCACATCATATCTTAACAACGGAGGTAGCCTCGGCATAACCCCTATGATGTGTGTTCAGAGGGAACTCATACTAAAATCTATAAACTTCCAGTTAAGCCCTACCCATAATCAGGTATTGTGGGGGTACTCAAAATTTGGAAAGGTATCGCATTCAAACCAATATCAGGGTTTTATCAAAAATCACTATCTTCTCTTGTTCACCATCAACTTCACATCATTCAATGGAATGCTTCACCATTCCAAAGTTTCAACAGGTCATATGTCCCATCTAGAGTAGTCAAATTTTAGTATTTAGCACTAGCACTAATCATGAGGGGTGCTACATTGCTTTGCTAACTTTGCTACTCTTGTAGTTATATTCACTATACCATTTGATATCAACTTATTGAAAACCAACAGGTAAAACTTGTTTAGTATAAAGGTAGAATAAGATGGTATGAATAAAGATAAGAATCATGGTGCCTTGCCCAAGTAGGGCTTTGCACTTTGCAAGGGTATTAGCTTGCCTTGGTAGTTCTCAAGGTTCTCTCCTTCTTCTTCTGGGTAGAATCCTTCTTCCTCTTGGTAATCTCCGGTGCTAGCGTCTAAATTTGAGTACGAGGTATAATTACTAAACAAGCTCAAAGGCTACACTAAGCACTTCCATACTTTACACAAACTACACTAAGCACACACATAAAATAAGTAGGTGCATTGGTGGGGTGACTTGAGGAAAATAATTTCCTCTCATTCATATGTGACAAGTGACTTCCATATAGTTTTTGAGGAATAATTTCCTCTCATTGAAATCTTATTAAGATTTAATTTCTCAAATAATCATACATGGGTTCATATTGACCTAAGTCAACATCCATCATCATTATTTGAGAAAAGGATTTAAATGAGGTAGACCACCTCATACCATTTAAGAAACTCTACAAATGATTTAAATCTCCAAGTGTTCATATAGGAGAGTTTGAACCAGGGGTGCAAACATCACATGAATTCATTTGAGACCAAGATTTAAATGAAGTAAAAATACTTCATGAGATTTACATAATAGTTTTGGACAATATCACTTAACTAAACTAGCTCTATTGTCCATTAATTAAACTAGGGCATGATCATGCAAAGTAACCACACCATTTTCTTGCAGAAACAATTAGTGTAAGTCAAATGTGAGCTATAGGAGTTGGAACTAACTTAATATCTATTTTGATTGATTTTTAAGAATTGTTTGAATGTGCAAAAGTCTCTGGCTTGATCTTTTTGTCACATTATTTCTACAACAGATCTCAAGGTGAGACCAGTGCCAAGTTGTAGAACTTTTCCATAGCTTTCTAACAATATAAAGTTTGTTAAATTTGACCAAGCCAAACAGATACTATGGATTTTTAAAGTTGGAACCTGTATTGCAATTAAGTGGATTTGGAAAATTCGAATTTGAATTACTGGGCTACGCGGGAAATGCTAACGGGCCAAGTTTTCAAACTAACGGCCTGCTCAGCCCAACAGCGCATCCAGTGCGAGTGGGCCGCCTGACCGCGTGGGTCCCGCATGTCAGCGGCTCTTTAAACCCGAAACGGTATGGAGAATTGCTGTTCGTTGGATTAGAACGAGATCGAACGGCACAGGGCCGTCGTCATCTCCGGCGAGAGGGGAGCTCTGGCACTGCGGCGGTAGGGGGTCGGAGGCTCACCGTGGCTCCAGCTAGGGTTGGTCAGTGTGCTTGGGGACGTTGTGACGACGGCGGCGCAGCCTGTAGCAGTGGCGTCGCTTGGGGAGGCCTGGATCGACGGCGATTGCTGCGAGCTTCCGCGGCAGTGAGGCGTCGATTGGCCTTGCTCCGGCGACGATTGAGGTGGCTACTGGTGCTGAGCGAGGCGGTGGTGAGTGGTGATCATGGTGGTGTGCTGGGATCGTCGAGGGGAGGCCTCCTTTTATAGGCGCGTGAGGGTGCTGCGGGGGTGAGGTGGTCGACATGCGCGCGGCTTCTCCGGCGAGCTAGGGGGCTAGGCGACGACGGGGTCGTGTTCACTGCGTCACCGCGGTCCTTGGAGCGTCAACGACGCAGTAAATGGTGGTGTACGGTGGTCGGGAGCGTCCGTGTACTGTCGCGGCCGTGGCGGGCGCGTTTGTCCTCTCCGACGGCCGTGGTTGCCAAGGCAAGACGTCAGCGTGTCCGATGAGCTCCGCGTGGCGTGGGAAGTACTACGGCGCGCGGATATGGTCGGGGTACGGCAGGATTTGAGGGCGCCGCGTGGGCGTGTCGCGCGCGTCCGTGCGCCAGTGACGTCGCCCATGCCGCTCGCGGCGTACCTGGGACGTACTGGGCGCGAGTCGCCCGGGCCTTGTCGGCGTCCATCCGACCAACGGCGGGTACTGGCGATCTTCTGGGATCCTTGGCGAGCTCCTGGACATGGTGGTCGTGGCGATGGTGAAGAGAGAAAGGGAGAGGCGTGTCGAGGGCGACGTGGCCGGCATGGTCATGGCTGGCCATGATCTGGTCGTGTCCAGGGCGTGCTCTGGCCTGGGCTAGGTAGGTTTAGGTCTGGGGAGTAGTGCTAGGTCAAGTAGTGGTCAAGGTTTGGCCAGGTTTGATCACATTTCATAATTTGAGAATCTTACATATGTTTCAATGTCTCCTCTTCTCTTGATCATAGCCATTGATCCATAATGAATTTGATACCATGATCTTTACAAAAGTTGTTCACCTTGTTGAGTACTTGGATGACATGCAAAGAGTTGGGTTTGTTTAGTTTAGAAATTTTGAAATAGAGAGGCTCAAAGTGGTGACCAGACTATAAAAGTCAGAAATGACCATTATCACATGTGATCCTATTTTCAAATTTGAATTTGGTTTAAATGCTATATCCTTGATTCTCCAAATTGTAATTTCTCATTAATATCATATTACAATTTTTGGTGAAGAGCAAATGGGTCTAGGGTCAAATTTACAAAAATGACATAGACCATATGTTAGGGTTGTTAGGGTTTTAATAATTTTTGATTTCTTTCTCTTTTTGATAGATTTGATTTATGATGATCACTTGATCACTTTAGGGTTTTGGAGTTCATCACATACACTAAGTAACAGACATCATGGCATATCACTCAAAATGCACAAGTCCTATGCATGGTACTATATGCAAAGTAAAAGTTTTTGTTGGTTCTGAAATTTGGATAATTGGAATTGTTCTTCTTCCTTTATTTGAAATTTTGGGATGTTACACGATCACACTTCGAGGGTGAGAATCCATTCGCCTCTATTGTACCTAGTTTTTTTTGTGTCTAGATCACCAAGTTTGTCCCACCTAGGCGTCTCTTCCCGACCGTAAGGGTTACGCGGATAAATATGCATTAGTGGTCTCGCATATTATGAACCGTAACTCTTACAACATTTATCGAGACAGCTGGCGGATGCGTAGTTGGGTACGTTCTCCCTGCTCTACCTCGATCTGAGACAAGATTTCGGTAGCGCCTCCCCATTGTTCTCCGGATGCGCACCCCTCTCATCTTTGGCCGAGACGTGTATCGGGAGAGCAGCGGGGAGGTGCTGCCAAAATTCTATCTCGGATCAGGGTAGAGCTGGGAGAACGTACTCAATCTACGGATCCGGTGGCTGCTAGGAGCCCACCTAGTAGAGTTTCAGGTTGATGCATGCGTAAAAAAATAAAGATATGATGCATTTATTTCCTATTTGATATAAATGCTATGTTTGTCTGTTTTGGTGCTGATTAGAGGATGGATAATCGTGGCTGGATGTACGATGGCAGAATCAGTCAGTGGAACTATACTGATGAATGGGGAGAAAAGACCGAGCAGTTTGTGGATAGGGCGTTTGCCATCCCTAGCAGACCTAGAACAGTTTGGTGCCCTTGTAATAAGTGCGCTAACGAAAAGCCACATGACAAGGAAACTATGAGTACTCACCTGATCAAGTTTGGATTCACACCGTCCTACAAGATTTGGACTTACCATGGAGAAAAGGCAAAGAAACATGCTAGGAAGGAGGTGCGGCAGATTCAACCTATGGGAGAATATGACACTGGGTTTGATAGGTGCTTAGACAACTTGGCTAATTGTAATGTGCCTGAAAGCCCTCATGTAGAGGCGGAGATACCTCAGGATGCGGAGACAAGTGAGGACCCGGAGAAAACACAAAGGAGTATTATGAGGCTTTGTTTGCTTCGCAGAAACCCCTACATGAAAATACAGAGGTTACCCAACTAGATTCCATCGCTCGCCTTATGGCCTTTAAGTGCCATAGGAACTTGTGCAGAGATGGGTTCGATGAACTTCTGGTCGTCGTTGGCAGCATTCTGCCGAAAGGGCACCTCTTGCCGCAAAACTTCTACTATTCAACCAAATTGCTCAGTGACCTTAAGATGTCATCTCAGCAGATACACGCTTGTCCAAAGGGATGCATGCTATTCAGAGAGGAGCATGCTGACACAAATTATTGCATCAGATGCAATTCCTCTAGGTACTTTGAGGTAGACCGCAATGGTGATGGTTAGAAGAGGCAGACCACGATTGCCAAGAATATCCTCCGCTATCTTCCAGTCCTACCGAGGATCCAGTGGCTCTTCATGACCGAGGATACTACCCAGAAGATGAGGTGGGCTGTGGAAGGAAACAGATACACCGACAAGATGATACATCCGTCGGATGGTAGTGCATGGAAGAACTTTGTCAACAAATTTCCACTGAAAGCAGGTGACCCAAGGAGCGTAGCAGCTGCGATATCAACCGATGGGTTCAATCCATATGGTATGTCGGCTGCAGTATACAGTTGTTGGCTAGTGTTTGTTATTCCCATGAACCTCCCCCTGGCGTCTGCATGAGATCAGAGAACATGTTTGTGTCGATGATAATCCCAGGGCCCAAATACCCGGGTAAGAACATGAATGTGTACCTGGAACCGCTGGTGGATGACTTGGTTCGTGGTTGGGAAGGTCGCGGGATCCGAACATATGACGCATCAAAGAAGGAGTACTTCGATATGTATGTCTGGTACCACATGTCCCTGCATGACCTGCCAACACGTGCTTTGTTTTGCGGGTGGTGTACACATGGGAAGTGGCCTTGCCCACAGTGCAGGCAGGCCGTGACTTTCTTCTGGCTAAACAAGGGAGGCAAGTATTCATGCTTTGATGAAGCTCGACAGTTCCTTGAGCGGAGGCATGGATACAGGAGTGATGTAAAGAGTTTCAAGAAAGGCCGTGTTGTCCGTGGCCCGAAGCCAATTCCGAAGACCGGAACGGAAATCAAGGCCGAGTTAGATGCTCTTCAGCCTAGCCCTGATGGGAATGGTTTCTTGGGATATGGGGAGACACACCAATGGACTCACAAGCCGTGCTTATGGAAGCTCCCTTACTTTGAGTTTCTCGAGCTCCCGCATAACATTGATGTAATGCACACCGAGAAGAATATCAGTGAAGCCATTTGGAGCACCATTGTGGACACTGAGAAGACGAAGGATAACATAAAGGCTCGAATTGATCAAGAAAGGTGGTGCGATAGGCCGGAGTTGAACATGCAGCCACCTCATGGTGCCAAAAAAACATGGACTAAGCCACACGCTCCGTTCTACCTCACAAAGGCCCAAAAAGGGAGGTCTTCCAATGGATGAAGGACTCCTTGTTTTTCCCTGATGGGTTCGCAGCCAACTAGATGAGGAGTGTGAAATTGGAAACGTTGCGAGTACAAGGACTCAAGAGTCATGACTACCACATATGGCTTGAGCGGATAATGCCGATGATGATTCGAGGCTATGTCCCTGAGCAGACTTGGCAAGTGCTGTCGAGGTTGAGCTTTTTCTTCCGCCAGATTTGCGCTAGGGAGTTAGACACTAAAGTGATTGAGAAGCTGGATAAAGAGGCACACGTGTTCCTTTGCAATCTAGAGAGGATCTTTCCTCCAGGGTTCTTCAATCCGATGCAACATATGATCTTGCACCTCGCGGAGGAATGCTTAAAGGGGGGTTACAAAAATAGGGGAAACAGATGTGTGCATTGCATTCATGCATAGAAAATCCGGGGAATTTTCGCGCTTTAAAGTAAAACAGTCACAGTAACTGAAGTTTCACTTGACCTTGGTGGAATTGAAGTAGCTCATCAAGTCAAGCGCTATAAACCTCAATGTGACTTTGTGAAAACCTTGTTTTGGGTAGAGATGATTTGATCTAAGGGATTAGATCAAATGGAATTAATATTCAACACAACAACACTTTACTCAAGGATCAATTGCTTGATCTTATAAAAGATTATAAGATGGTAATCCTTGTCATAACATATGAACATCTGTTCAATTACAAACCAAGTAAGAATAAAATGGAGAAACCATTCTTCACTTATCTTCTCCATGTTTTAAAACTATCCATGATCCTACCATGAAACATCATGGTATTCATTCCACTTTAATCTTGGAAACAAGACAAAGAGATCCAACTAAGATATATATATTCTTCTCTATTCCAAGGAATTAAGTATCAAACCTAGAGAGGTGAGAGTTCTATTATAATTATTAGAGAAGCAATAACAAACCTTGAGCTAAACCTTGGATATACATCCAAGTATTCAAATCATCATCTTTAAGAGGAACCCTAGGATATTATTCAAGACATTCCTAGAGAGAGAAACCATTTATGTTAAACATAGATATTGATGATCACATCAATCCCTATGGAGCCTAACCTTAAGTTAGTATTAAAGTCCTTTCCAAAATGAGAGAGACCAATCATACAAAACATAGCTTTACCTATTTAAGAATAAAGGACAACCATTGAACTAAAGTATTAGGTGGTAAACCATTTCCCTTGGAGTGGTGAGATAACCTAATACCACATGAAATAATACCATATCCATGAATTGATAAAGTAAGGAAGAGATTACTCCAACTAAGTCAGACAATTGAATCTTTAGCTCAGCTACCTAAATAAATATTAGGAGTATACCATAAACCCTAGAATAACTATTCCTGTATGAGAGAACTCAAGATCTGGTGTTACACTCAAGTTAGTTGAGGAAACACTTGGTTCTAAGGGAGAGATCTATTCAAATATCCAAAAGGTTAAACTATCATTTCTTGAGAGAACCCTAAGTTGATATCTCAGGCATTCTCCTAGGATATAATCTGTTGAGACCACCATAACCATGTCCAACCAAGATACTATAAGGGAGATATTATACCCTAGGTGATCAAGACAATACTTGATCTTAGAAATGAGAAACTTAGATCATGAAAGATACCTTAGGAAACCAAACCTTTGATCATTACCAAAATTGGGTAATGATCATAAACCCTAAGAACTTGAGGTAAGGATATTTAGAACAAGTGGATCATGCCTAATCCATGACCATGCTTTGGAGAAATAGGAGTATAATCCAAATGCTAACACTTATATGATCAGTAGATATTATTCATCACATGAAATCATGGGGAGATCACTAGTAAGCAATCCTAGACTTATATCCCAACCTTTATTTGTGAACCACTTGGTGATCACAAATAGAATCCTACCATATCTATATTTCATAAATTAATGAACCTAAGAAAACCTTAGAGTTAAACACTATACTTTATATGGTGAGAAACCATATATCCATATGACCAAAGTTAACTATAAAAAGAACTATAACCAATGAAGTTACTTAAATGATAAATTGAGGTTAATAATAGAAGCCAATTGGTAGAAGATAAAACTAATTCTCAATATCATAGTAACTAGAGGAGAACATAAAATGTTAATTAAGCCATCACCTTATCATGGTTAGGGGAGATTAACCCTAGCTCATGCAATATGGTGTCATCTCATCTCACAACCTAGAATTAAACCTCAACCCTAGTTTATGCATCACTTGGGTGATCATAACTAAAAAACCTAAACCTTAGTTGAGATTCAAACAATGTGTCATTATGTGAATATGACTTGAACCCTAATGGTTCATTAATTAAATACAATGTTTCAATTATAAAACATAAGAGCCACCTAATGCTAAGTCCTATAAGTAAATCATATGTGTAGTGATCCACCATTTATCTTTGTAACCAAGATAAATCATGATGGAAACAATCCCTACTTAGATACTTTCACATGTAGTGATAGTATTAATCTTAACAAGGGGGTTATATTAGAAATGATAAAACTCTAATAAATATGTACTCACATAAAATCATGTGCTAGTGACAAAATCCTCAAATAGAAACCAAGCCCGAATATCAATCTCTGTAATAAATTGAGTTCAAAGTATCAACTCTAATACTTCAAACAGATTGATACACAAGAAAAACATAAAAATAAAATGAGGATATAAATTCATGCTCATTTGCTATTTTTGAATAAAACACAAGTATGTAATATAATACTTTATAAAATACTTGTTTCAAATGGATTATGGGTGTAATAGTCATTTCACAACATCCAAATGGAATTAACATTATTGAAACACCTGCAAAAATAACAGAATTCAAATATGAATTCAAATGGGCAAATACAAAACAGAAAATAAGAAGAAAAAGAAAAACAGAAAATAAATAAGAGAAAAGAGAGAAGCTTACCTGGACCTGGCCAGCCGAAGGAGCCCAGCAGCAGCCTGGCCGTGGCAGCCCACCAGAAGCCCAAGTGCCTCAGCCCAGCACGGCCCAAACACGCCCAGCTTACCTCTTCGTTGGATAAGAGCGAGGACGAGGTCGCCACCTTCGTCTTCGTCTCTGCACGCGCGGGAGAGCGCCACGACGACGGCGAGCTCCACGTCCCGCAGTCGCCGCCGCCTCTGTTGACTGCCAGCACACGCCGGAGAGGCTATAAAAGGCGCGGGTGCCCATCATTTCTTCCTCCTCTGCTCCGATTCCGTCCCAAATCGAAACCCTAAGTTGCCAGCCGTCGACCATCGCCGCCGTTAGGGGTCACCCCAAGCACTGCCGTGAAGCCCCAGAGCTCCGCCTCGTCTCCAGCAACCACCTCGTCGACGCACGCTTGCCGGGAAGCCTCGAGGACCTCGAATTGCGACCTCACTGCCCCGCCGGTCACCATCAACCGTCGCCGTTCGCCGTCGCCATAGACCTTCCCTCGCCTCGCCGACCACACCACTGCGCTCCTGGTGAGCTCACGAACCTCCCAGTACCCTCGCCTCGCTTAATTAAGCCCTGCATCGCCGCCACGCCGCCGCTGCGGGCGCCGCCACGGTATCTCGCCGGAGGCACGACCACCAAACCGGAGCGGCGCTACCACCAACAGCTCCGTCGCATCGCCCTCGTTCATTTGCGCACGCGCACGCCCCCGTGAGAGCGCCGATTCGCCGGCATCGATTCCCTGGCCGCCGGCCAGCCTCTGCCATGCCACCTCGTCAATTTTGACTGCGGTCAAAGTAGTCGTGGCAGCTGACCTGTCCACTGGCCTACCTGTCAGCGACTATGCGGGTAGATTACCCGGGTAGCCTTAGTAATTCCGTTTCAAATTCAAATTCAATAAACATCTGCAACTTCAATTGAATTTAGAAAATTCAAATTAAGTCAGAAAAATATAAATGAGATATCAAAATTCTTAGAAAAGAAAACTCTATCCAATAAAAATATAAAATGAAATTTTTATTTTTAATAAAAATTCAATTGTTTTATACTTATTAATTAAGCCTTTTCTTTTAATACAAAATGCAATTAAAATTCAAAAATTAGGAAAACTTTCCAAATTAAATAAAAACCAGTAAATAAATATAGAAACATTAAAATTAATTTTCTTTATTTGTTAAATTGTTAAATCCTTATTAGAAGGATTTAAACCCTGATTAATAAATACCTTAATTATTAATTGTTTAAAAGTAATAAAATATCAAATCTTATATCATTTTTATTTCCAAGTTATTAATAACTTCAACTTTATTAATGAAGTTATTAATCCAATAATTATAGGGTAATTAGGAAACCCTAGTTTCATTATAAACCAAGTGATAACCTCCTAATTTTATGTGGAACCATAAAACCCTAATTCAATTATGCACCAAACCCTAACTCCATTAATTCATATGAATCCTAGTTTGCTTCTAACCTAAACCCTAGGTTAGAACATGTGATCATGTTACCTCATTAGTAATCATAGATTCCTATCTAGCAACTAAATGCTAGTTCTAATCCACATAAAATATGGGAACCCTATCACTACTAATTAGCATCCCATGTGTTCATCATCATCAGACCTAAATAATCAAATAGGGTTAACCAAGTGAAAACCCTAGATCCTGTTACCAAAGCCATCATCATCATTTATCCCTATTTATCATCACATCCTTGTGATGAACCATAATAGCAACTATACCTGCTATTTTGTATTACATACCATATTCCACTAAACCCTACTAGTGTTGGATACTTATCCACCATCCTATTTAGGAGCCAATTATTCTTTACTTAATAGAACCAACAGTAAAACCTAGACCACCTCAACCCAAATTGAAATACTTCTTATTCCTTAAGAAGTATGTTCTTCAAAAGTTATTCTTTTGAAGCAAATAAGGAATCATTATCAACCCTGCTTATAAGGACCTATAAACCCTAGCTAGCAATCACCAGCAAGATGAATCAACCTTGATAGCAACCATGTATAATTAATTGCTTAGGATGCCTAGGCTTATCTCAACCTTACAAGCCCTAGTAGCTGATGAATCCAACTATGTTGTGATCCATCTACTACTTACTCCAGTAACCAATTAGAACCATAGAAAACCATAGAACCCCACAAACCTAATTATCATACTTGTTCTTTATCAAAGTACATGTTCTTTAAAAGTTATTCTTTTAAAGTATATGATAATCAATCATTAACCATGCCATTTAGTACTAAAACTGACCACTGTTCTTTACTTGATAACATTATGCCAATTGTCATTCTTTGTGTGCTCAATTGATTATTATGCTTTATTATCTACCTGTTGATAATACCAAATAAATCACACCTGAATAAGAACCTTGTATGTGAATCACTCTAAAAGTGCAACACACCCTAAACCAATCATTACAACTCACTGATCCTAAATCATCGGGGTTAGGTCACGCTTAGAGCGATTGCATCTCATACTTATGCATTATTGCATTCTTGCCAATCTTTTAAACATCGTCCTTACCGGACGATGATGCTATTTCAGAATTTGGAGTTACTTCGTATCGAAGACTTTGCCTGCATAATCTTGCAGTCAAGAAAGGCAAGTTCATCACTTGCTCATGCCATTTGAGTATCTTTATCAAATTACTTGCAAAGTACTATGATTATCACTATTGCATAAAAACCAAAACCACTATTTTCATAACTATGAATATGACTATGTGGTGGGCAATGGAACCATGGATTGTGTTGATATGGTGGAGGTTCCATTGCAAGGGTTTGTATCCATCTAGGATTAACAACAAATGTCGTCCAGTGATTCTTGTGCCGTAATACCCGTGTTAACCATAAGATCTGGAGTGGGACGGAATAGTCAATTGTATTTCCACCTCTTGTACATCAACGGATGCGCTTACCGTAGGTTGTATCTTGCGGAGCAACTTGTGGGTGGGGAACCCATTCTAAGTCCCCACGGTTATGCTGTGCATACCGTAGCGGTTGCGGCTTGCGGAACAACTTGTGGGTGGGGAAGTCCCCACGGTAATGTGGTCTATGATGGGTTGCAGCTACCGGCGAAGGAGTTTGGTTCGATCCCAGACTGTCGTCGTGGCCGGGGTCCACCCTGAAATTACGGGAATAATGGGACCGGCGAGGACCCAGGGTCGGGGTTTGCAACAAAGGGTGGGTGTATGAGGTAGCGGAGGAATATGATTGGCTATGACCTTTTACCGGGCCTCACACCAAAGGAAGTGTGGACGAGAACTAGACTCGGTTGGCACAAGGTTAAGATCTCTTATGGGTAAAGCAACACACCTCTGCAGAGTGTAATGAATCGTGATGCTGATACGTCTCCGACGTATCGATAATTTCTTATGTTCCATGCCACATTATTGATGTTATCTACATGTTTTATGCACACTTTATGTCATATTCGTGCATTTTCTAGAACTAACCTATTAACAAGATGCCGTGCCGCCTGTTTTTCCTGTTTTTGGTTTCAGAAATCCTAGTAACGAAATATTCTCGGAATCGGACGAAATCAACGCCCATGTTCCTATTTTGCCCGGAAGCATCCAACACCCGAGAGCCGCCAGAGAGGGGGCACTGGGCCCCCAGACCATAGGCCGGCGTGGCCAGGGGGGCCCGCGCCACCCTATGGTGTGGGCACCCCTTCGACCCTCTGGCACCGCCTTTCCGCCTATTTAAAGCCTCCGTCGCGAAAACCCTGATACGTTCGACGAAACCCAGAGAAACCTTCCAGAGCCGCCGCCATCGCGAAGCCAAGATCCGGGGACAGGAGTCTCTGTTCGGCACGCCGCCGGAACGGGAAGTGCCCCGGAAGGCTTCTCCATCGACACCGCTGCCATCTCCACCGCCATCTTCATCACCGCTGCTGCTCCCATGAGGAGGGAGTAGTTCTCCATCGAGGCTCGGGGCTGTACCGGTAGCTATGTGGTTCATCTCTCTCCCATGTACCTCAATACAATAATCTCATGAGCTGCTTTACATGATTGAGATTCATATGAGTTTTGTATCACTACTATTCTATGTGCTACTCTAGCAATGTTATTAAAGTAGTTTTATTCCTCCTACACGGTGTAATGGTGACAGTGTGTGCATCCGTGTTAGTACTTGGTTTATGCTATGATCATGATCTCTTGTAGATTGCAAAGTTAACTATTGCTATGATAGTATTGATGTGATCTATTCCTCCTACATATGCATGAAGGTGACAGTGTGCATGCTATGTTAGTACTTGGTTTAGTCGAATTGATCTTTCATGCACTCTAAGGTTATTTAAATATGAACATTGAATTGTGGAGCTTGTTAACTCCGGCATTGAGGGTTCGTGTAATCCTACGCAATGTGTTCATCATCCAACAAGAGTGTAGAGTATGCATTTATCTATTCTGTTATGTGATCAATGTTGAGAGTGTCCACTAGTGAAAGTGTAATCCCTAGGCCTTGTTCCTAAATACTGCTATCGCTGCTTGTTTTGTTTTACTGCGTTACTACTGCTGCAATACTACCACCATCAACTACACGCCAGCAAGCTATTTTCTGGCACCGTTGCTACTGCTCATATATATTCATACCACCTGTATTTCACTATCTCTTCGCCGAACTAGTACACCTATTAGGTGTGTTGGGGACACAAGAGACTTCTTGCTTTGTGGTTGCAGGGTTGCATGAGAGGGATATCTTTGACCTCTTCCTCCCCGAGTTTGATAAACCTTGGGTGATCCACTTAAGGAAAACTTGCTGCTGTTCTACAAACCTCCTCTTGGAGGCCCAACAGTCTACAGGAAAAGGAGGAAGTAGACATCAAGCTATTTTCTCGCCGTTGCGGGAGGAAAGGTAAAAGGTACTCACACTCCGGATCTCGGCTACTAAGCTATTTTCCCAGCGAAGTAAGCTATTTCCTTTAGATCCTGCAATTGCAACTTTTTGTTTCTTGTTTACACTAGTTTGGCATAATGGAGAAGAATGATCTTCTTATTCTATTTCCTGATTTAAAACATGGATTGTTTGATGCGAAAATTAAAAAACCTATGGAATCTTATTTGCATGCTGGTAGTAATATTAGTATGAACGCTTTGAACACCATTGTTGATAATAATATAGAAAGTTCTAAGCTTGGGGAAGCTGGTTTGCATGATATTTTTAGTCCCCCAAGCATTGAGGAGAAAATTTACTTTGATGATACTTTGCCTCCTATTTATGATGATTATAATGATATTGGTCTTTTGGTTCCACCTGTTATGGAGGATAAATTTAATTATGATTACAATATGCCTCCTATATTTGATGATGAGAATAATAATGATAGCTACTTTGTTGAATTTGCTCCCACTACAATTAATAAAATTGATTATGCTTATGTGGAGAGTAATAATTTTATGCATGAGACTCATGATAAGAATGCTTTATGTGATAGTTATATTGTTGAGTTTGCTCATGATGCTACTGAAAGTTATTATGAGAGAGGAAAATATGGTTGTAGAAATTTTCATGTTACTAAAACACCTCTCTATGTGCTGAAATTTTTGAAGCTACACTTGTTTTATCTTCCTATGCTTGTTACTTTGCTCTTCATGAACTTGTTTATTTACAAGATTCCTATGCATAGGAAGCATGTTAGACTTAAATGTGTTTTGAATTTGCCTCTTGATGCTCTCTTTTGCTTCAAATACTATTTCTTGCGAGTGCATCATTAAAACTGCTAAGCCCATCTTAATGGCTATAAAGAAAAGAACTTCTTGGGAGATAACACATGTGTTATTTTGCTACAGTACTTTGTTTTATATTTGTGTCTTGGAAGTTGTTTACTACTGTAGCAACCTCTCCTTATCTTAGTTTTGTGTTTTGTTGTGCCAAGTAAAGTCTTTGATAGTAAAGTCAATACTAGATTTGGATTACTGCGCAGAAACTGTTTTCTTGCTGTCACGAATCTGAGCCTAATTCTCTGTAGGTAACTCATAAAATTATGCCAATTTACGTGAGTGATCCTCAGATATGTACGCAACTTTCATTCAATTTGAGCATTTTCATCTGAGCAAGTCTGGTGCCATTTTAAAATTCGTCTTTACGGACTGTTCTGTTTTGACAGATTCTGCCTTTTATTTCGCATTGCTTCTTTCGCTGTGTTGGGTGGATTTCTTTGTTTCATTACCTTCCAGTAGCTTTGGGCAATGTCCAGAAGTGTTAAGAATGATTGTGTCACCTCTGAACATGTGAGTTTTTGATTATGCACTAACCCTCTAATGAGTTTGTTTCGAGTTTGGTGTGAAGGAAGTTTTCAAGGGTCAAGAGAGGAGGATGATATACTATGATCAAGAAGAGTGAAAAGTCTAAGCTTGGGGATGCCCCGGTGGTTCACCCCTGCATATATCAAGAAGACTCAAGCGTCTAAGCTTGGGGATGCACAAGGCATCCCATTCTTCATCGACAACATTATCAGGTTCCTCCCCTGAAACTATATTTTTATTCCATCACATCTTATGTGCTTTGCTTGGAGCGTCGGTTTGTTTTTGTTTTTGTTTTGTTTGAATAAAATGGATCCTAGCATTCACTTTATGGGAGAGAGACACGCTCCGCTGTAGCATATGGACAAGTATGTCCTTAGTTTCTACTCATAGTATTCATGGCGAAGTTTCTTCTTCGTTAAATTGTTATATGGTTGGAATTGGAAAATGATACATGTAGTAATTGCTATAAATGTCTTGGGTAATGTGATACTTGGCAATTGTTGTGCTCATGTTTAAGCTCTTGCATCATATGCTTTGCACCCATTAATGAAGAAATACATAGAGCATGCTAAAATTTGGTTTGCATATTTGGTCTCTCTAAGGTCTAGATAATTTCTAGTATTGAGTTTGAACAACAAGGAAGACGGTGTAGAGTCTTATAATGTTTTCAATATGTCTTTTATGTGAGTTTTGCTGCACCGGTTCATCCTTGTGTTTGTTTCAAATAACCTTGCTAGCCTAAACCTTGTATCGAGAGGGAATACTTCTCATGCATCCAAAATCCTTGAGCCAACCACTATGCCATTTGTGTCCACCATACCTACCTACTACATGGTATTTTCTGCCATTCCAAGTAAATACTTCATGTGCTACCTTTAAACCTTCAAAATGCTTCTCAATTTGTGTTAATGTTCTATAGCTCATGAGGAAGTATGTGGTGTTTATCTTTCAACCTTGTCATTTACTCTTGACAGACTTTCACAATGGACTAGTGGCTTCATCCGCTTATCCAATAATTTTGCAAAAAGAGCTGGCAATGGGGTTCCCAGCCCCAATTAATTACAACTTGCATTAATAATTCTCTTCACATGTTTTGCTCTGATTCATCAGCAAGCAACTTAATTTTGCAAATAGACACTCCTCCATGGTATGAGAATGATGGAAGGCACCCGAGGATTCGGTTAGCCATGGCTTGTGTAAGCAAAGGTTGGGAGGAGTGTCACCCATAAATAAATAAAAACTAAAATACATGTGTAAACAAAAGAGAAGAGGGATGATCTACCTTGCTGGTAGAGATAACGTCCTTCATGGGAGCCGCTCTTGAAAGTCTGGTTGGCGAGGTAGTTAGAGTACCCATTACCATTCGTTGACAACAACAAACACCTCTCAAAATTTTACTTTTATGCTCTCTATATGATTTTAAAACTTGAAAAGCTCTAGCACATGATTTATCCCTGCTTCCCTCTGCGAAGGGCCATTCTTTTACTTTTATTGTTGAGTCAGTTCACCTATTTCTCTCCACCTCAAGAAGCAAACACTTGTGTGAACTGTGCATTGATTCCTACATACTTGCATATTGCACTTGTTATATTACTTTGCATTGACAACTATCCATGAGATATACATGTTACAAGTTGAAAGCAACCGCTGAAACTTCATCTTCCTTTGTGTTGCTTCAATACCTTTACTTTGAATTATTGCTTTATGAGTTAACTCTTATGCAAGACTTATTGATGCTTGTCTTGAAGTGCTATTCATGAAAAGTCTTTGCTATATGATTCACTTGTTTACTCATGTCATATACATTGTTTTGATTGCTGCATTCACTACATATGCTTTACAAATAGTATGATCAAGGTTATGATGGCATGTCACTCCGAAATTATCTGTGTTATCGTTTTACCTGCTCGAGCAGAACTAAGCTTGGGGATGCTGATACGTCTCCGACGTATCGATAATTTCTTATGTTCCATGCCACATTATTGATGTTATCTACATGTTTTATGCACACTTTATGTCATATTCGTGCATTTTCTGGAACTAACCTATTAACAAGATGCCGAAGTGCCAGTTCCTGTTTTCTGCTATTTTGGTTTCAGAAATCCTAGTAACGAAATATTCTCGGAATCGGACGAAATCAACGCCCATGTTCCTATTTTGCCCGGAAGCATCCAACACCCGAGAGCCGCAGAGAGGGGCAGGGCCCAGACCATAGGCCGGCGCGGCCAGGGGGGCCCGCGCCACCCTATTGTGTGGGCACCCCTTCGACCCTCTGGCGCCGCCTTTCCGCCTATTTAAAGCCTCCGTCGCGAAAACCCTGATACGTTCGACGAAACCCAGAGAAACCTTCTAGAGCCGCCGCCATCGCGAAGCCAAGATCTGGGGGACAGGAGTCTCTGTTCCGGCACGCCGCCGCGGGAAGTGCCCCGGAAGGCTTCTCCATCGACACCGCTGCCATCTCCACTGCCATCTTCATCACCGCTGCTGCTCCCCTGAGGAGGGAGTAGTTCTCCATCGAGGCTCGGGGCTGTACCGGTAGCTATGTGGTTCATCTCTCTCCCATGTACCTCAATACAATAATCTCATGAGCTGCTTTACATGATTGAGATTCATATGAGTTTTGTATCACTACTATTCTATGTGCTACTCTAGCAATGTTATTAAAGTAGTTTTATTCCTCCTACACGGTGTAATGGTGACAGTGTGTGCATCCGTGTTAGTACTTGGTTTATGCTATGATCATGATCTCTTGTAGATTGCGAAGTTAACTATTGCTATGACAGTATTGATGTGATCTATTCCTCCTACATATGCATGAAGGTGACAGTGTGCATGCTATGTTAGTACTTGGTTTAGTCGAATTGATCTTTCATGCACTCTAAGGTTATTTAAATATGAACATTGAATTGTGGAGCTTGTTAACTCCGGCATTGAGGGTTCGTGTAATCCTACGCAATGTGTTCATCATCCAACAAGAGTGTAGAGTATGCATTTATCTATTCTGTTATGTGATCAATGTTGAGAGTGTCCACTAGTGAAAGTGTAATCCCTAGGCCTTGTTCCTAAATACTGCTATCGCTGCTTGTTTACTATTTTACTGCGTTACTACTGCTGCAATACTACCACCATCAACTACACGCCAAGCTATTTTCTGGCACCGTTGCTACTGCTCATATATATTCATACCACCCGTATTTCACTATCTCTTCGAACTAGTACACCTATTAGGTGTGTTGGGGACACAAGAGACTTCTTGCTTTGTGGTTGCAGGGTTGCATGAGAGGGATATCTTTGACCTCTTCCTCCCCGAGTTCAATAAACCTTGGGTGATCCACTTAAGGGAAAACTTGCTGCTGTTCTACAAACCTCTGCTCTTGGAGGCCCAACACTCTACAGGAAAAGGAGGGGAAGTAGACATCACTGTCACTCCCTGTTCCGGGATATGGAACTGCGAACGCGGCCGGAAAGGAGCTCCATGAAGTTCTAGTAAACCGGTGAAGGCTGACGGACATAGTTCTTCTGAATAAAAGCAATCTTTTGAAGAAATGGTTATGAAAACTTGCATTGGTATTAGACTTTCTGGTCTAATGCCGTAGCTAGTGCATTAAACACCTCTTTCCTATAATGAACTTGTTGAGTACACTCGTACTCATCCCACTCTTAAATCCCCTGCTTAGATATGGAAGCATCGAAGGAGGATCTACATACAACTCGAAGACCGAGGAGTCAACAACTACTTCAAGATACAGGACCCTGTCAGAGGAGTCAGATACCACATCCATCAAGGAGAAAACCTAGTTTAGCCATAGAAGGGAACTAGCTTCCTAAACCTAGCTCCTAATTAGCTAGAATCTATTCTTAGCCTCTGTAGCTAGATAAATACTCTACAAATAGAGTTCGTGATAAGATTAGACTACGAGTCATTCTTCTGGAGTTTATTTGCAGTTTTACCTCATTGTAAAGTAGGAGGCTGTGATGATCTTATGTAACCAAGTCGATGTTGTAATTCTATAGACATACCTTGGACCCGCATATGTTTCTGTACCACTCTGAGCGATATAATACTATTGGAACGGTGTTTCATTGGTGTTATATCAGACTTGCATACTACACCATGCAGTGGTATGCCGGGTCACCACAGTTGGTATCAGAGCAAATGCTTTGACCCTAGGATTAAAACCCTTTAAAGGAGACCTATAGGATTGGTAGTGTCTATAGGAAGTTGTCTTAGTTAAACCAAATACTTCTTCTGACTTGAGATGGATATTCACTTGAGAATAATCCTGACACACTTAAGTCAACCTTTCTTATCTATCTTTACTAAGAAAAGTTAGTTAGTTAATCCCAAGTAGGTAGTATACCATTAAGTCCTTAAAACAATAGATGAGTAGATCACAGTTGGTATACAACACATGGTAGTCCAAAGAGAGGATACAACCATAAGGAAGATATCCTATTGGAAGATGTGTACCAACACATGTATAGTTAAATAAGAATTACTCAGATATGCACTAGGAGTAATATCAAGTGATTAAGATAATTAAGATATCCTAATAGAAAATGTAGACCAAGACAAGTAATAGGGTAAGTAAAATTTATCTAAACTTGTGAAACAACTGATAGTAAGTGATACAAACAATTGATATGAGGTAGTATAGACCATGATGAGTCAATCATGGGAGGTAAGGAAGAGTGATAGGAATAATATATGTCTACTTCATGGTAGGGATAGTAATCATATATGATTCATCTGGGAATCATTATGTGATGGACTAGAACATCATAAGTATTTAGGAGAAGTACAATAAGAAGTCAAGTACTAAACAATAGTGCAAGAATTGTGTTCCAAAACAATGGGAAGTGTGCCAAGCACATCATGACCATAGTCTTATGATAAAAACACATGGAAGTATAGGAGCTATGTTCTAATAGCTATGAGCTTAGAGTAGCTATGTTAGAATCCAGATATAGCATGTGTAGTAGTCCACAACAAAATGGAAGTTAAGTTAGTACTTCTAAAGAAAACTAGGTTAACCTTAACTATCCTAGACAACTTTGTTTCAAGTTTATCTCATTGCAATTGTGCAATTAAGGTAAAAGTTGAGACAAATCATAGAATCCAATATATTCGTGCTAAGTATCACGATATAAACCTATCTTATGTGGTGTTATATACTACACATCTCAGCCTGATGTTTAGAGATGTCATACTCAACTATTATATTCAGGCTTATGATGGTGTGTATTATAAACACAAAGCTGAATCTTCTTGGATTTTCATTGTTTGACTAGATCCATACATGAAGTTTGACTTTGATATGCAAATGCATGTTGCAATATCAAGTCCTTACTTAATGCTATAGATCTAGAGGGTAATGGTATTCGTGTGAGGAAGTGACGAATTCTGAAGATTCTGAATACACGAAGAAGGTTCATCAGAGAAAGGAAGTGAAGTTGTGGGAAGTAACCACAATACTCTGAAGGAAGTACCAATCAAAACTCATGCTTTACCTCAACAGAGGAGTACTTTAGTACGAAAGAAGCATGAAGGTGAGAAATATGATGATTATGGAGAAGCTGAAGCAGATCCATAGTCAACATAGAAGAGGGAATGCATGGGAAATCACTTAGGATACTATAATCATAGTGTCAGCTAGTGGTTTTCTTGCAACAATGAACCCTCGAAAACGGAAGATGATTTATGAAACCATAGCAGATATAAGAAGACCATAGTTGGTATCAGAAGACCATAGTTGATATAGGATCAATACTGCGAGATAAAGTAGAGGATGTCTCGTCCAGTTGATCAGAACCTATAATAGAATCCACTTTTAGATAACAAATAGCTACAATTGGTATCAAGTAGTCCACCATTGGATTATTTGTACCAAGAAGTTGTGAACAAATAAAATTTTGTTAACCAAATAACAATGACCTATAATCATTTAGTCGAAGGATTCACATTGGAAGTCCACAATTGAGTGGATATACCAGTACTTCGTGAGACTCTTAGAAAAGTACAACCCATAAGCTAAACCCAGACCAATATTCTAACCATAAGTCTAATGGTTGGAAGAAAAGGAGTTGAAGATTATAAGAAAACTCTAAGGGGTAGAGTAAATATTGAGTTGGATGTACAATGACTCAATATTTTGAGCAAGATAGATGATGAAGGTCTGAACTGAGAGGAAGTTCAATCTTATTTTCATAAGACTGTTGAACATTACTTTCAGAAGGATGTCAGACCAGAAGTCGAGATTTATACTTCGAGGAAGCAAGAAGGGGACTATAACTTGAGAGAGTGAGTAGTATTTACTCAGAAGTACGAAAGCTCAAGTAAGTCAAGCATAAAGAAGTTGGACGAAGAAAATACCATAGATCAATAAAGCCCAAGATGGTAAAAAATGAAGAAGATTGAACATACCAATATCAAAGACTAATAGAATGATTCCTTTCATGGAACCTAAATAACCCAAAATAGTTATAGGTATCAACAATAAACCATGATTGGATAGACTAAATGAGTCTAATCCATTCTTAGAGGAATAAACCATCCTGATCATTTCCATGTTAAGTACCTTACTTAGTACCATTATTGCAGTTTTGGTAGTAAGGGAAAACAAAGACCTATTTTATCAATTAGGAGTAGGTTATCAAATTAGATCTCAGTTGAGACTAGCAGCATCAGAATCAGTCCCAATCATTGAATCTTCAATGAGAAAGGAAACAAGCTTATTGAGTTAAAAGAAATCAAATAATTAGAGTTAGAAGCCATGGTTCAGAGACAGGTATTATTAGATTCCAGAGAAAAATCATAGAACTGGAGTGAGAACATAATGTTCAGAGACAAACCCTAATGGATTCCAGGAAGAATCTGGACAAGGGATATATTCAATTATATCCAATGAGATCACCAAGGAGTTTGAGAAAGGATGTAGTCTGCACAAGTCAGATCCACACTCCGAAACGTGAGAGAGTTCAAACTTCGAGGACGAAGTTTAGTTTAAGGGGTAGAGACTGTAATATCCCAGGTAATGGGGTTACAAAAATAGAGGAAACAGATGTGTGCATTGCATTCATGCATAGAAAATCCGGGGAATTTTCGCGCTTTAAAGTAAAACAGTCACAGTAACTGAAGTTTCACTTGACCTTGGTGGAATTGAAGTAGCTCATCAAGTCAAGCGCTATAAACCTCAATGTGACTTTGTGAAAACCTTGTTTTGGGTAGAGATGATTTGATCTAAGGGATTAGATCAAATGGAATTAATATTCAACACAACAACACTTTACTCAAGGATCAATTGCTTGATCTTATAAAAGATTATAAGATGGTAATCCTTGTCATAACATATGAAAGGATTCGTAGCATAGAAAACAAAAATTTTCCTACGCGAACACGCAATCCAAGCCAAGATGCAATCTAGAAGACGGTAGCAACGAGGGGTATCGAGTCTCACCCTTGAAGAGATTCCAAAGCCTACAAGATGAGGCTCTTGTTGCTGCGGTAGACGATCACTTGCCGCTTGCAAAAGCGCGTAGAAGATCTTGATCACGATCGGTTCCGGCGCCACGAACGGGCAGCACCTCCGTACTCGGTCACACGTTCGGTTGTTGATGAAGACGACGTCCACCTCCCATTCCAGCGGGCAGCGGAAGTAGTAGCTCCTCTTGAATCCGACAGCACGACGGCGTGGTGTCGGTGGCGGTGAAGAAGTCCGGCGGAGCTTCGCTAAGCTACGCGGGAGATATGGAGGAGAGGGGGCGGCTAGGGTTTGGGAGGGTGGCCGGCCACTCAAGGGGGTGGCCAGCTTGTGGTCTTGGGGTGGCCGGCCCCTCCCTTGGCCCCTCATTATATAGGTGGATCCCCAAGTGTTGGTGTCCAAGTCTTCGAATAAGACCCGAACCAAAACCTTCCATAAGAGGGGAAACCTAGCCCAACTAGGACTCCCACCCAAAGGTGGGTTTTCCACCTCCCATGTGGGGCCGGCCCCCTATGGTGGAGTCCACTTGGGACTCCACCCCATCTAGGGCTGGCCGGCCATGGAGGTGGAGTCCCATGTGGACTCCACCTTCCTTGGTGGTTTCTTCCGGACTTTTCTAGAACCTTCTAGAACCTTCCATAGAACCTTCCGCGACATTTTAATTCACATAAAATGACATCCTATATATGAATCTTATTCTCCGGACCATTCCGGAACTCCTCGTGATGTCCGGGATCTCATCCGGGACTCCGAACAAATATTCAAACTCCATTCCATATTCAAGTACTACCATTTCAACATCCAACTTTAAGTGTGTCACCCTACGGTTCGAGAACTATGCGGACATGGTTGAGTACTCACTCCGACCAATAACCAATAGCGGGATCTGGAGATCCATAATGGCTCCCACATATTCAACGATGACTTTAGTGATCGAATGAACCATTCACATACATTACCAATTCCCTTTGTCTCGCGATATTTTACTTGTCCGAGGTTTGATCTTCGGTATCACTCTATACCTTGTTCAACCTCGTCTCCGACAAGTACTCTTTACTCGTACTGTGGTATGTGGTCTCTTATGAACTCATTCATATGCTTGCAAGACATTAGACGACATTCCACCGAGAGGGCCCAGAGTATATCTATCCGTCATCGGGATGGACAAATCCCACTGTTGATCCATATGCCTCAACTCATACTTTCCGGATACTTAATCCCACCTTTATAGCCACCCATTTACGCAGTGGTGTTTGGTGTAATCAAAGTACCTTTCCGGTATAAGTGATTTACATGATCTCATGGTCATAAGGACTAGGTAACTATGTATCGAAAGCTTATAGCAAATAACTTAATGACGAGATCTTATGCTACGCTTAATTGGGTGTGTCCATTACATCATTCACACAATGACATAACCTTGTTATTAATAACATCCAATGTTTATGATTATGAAACTAATCATCCATTAATCAACAAGCTAGTTTAAGAGGCATACTAGGGACTTCTTGTTTGTCTACATATCACACATGTACTAATGTTTCGGTTAATACAATTCTAGCATGATATATAAACATTTATCATAAACATAAAGATATAAATAATAACCACTTTATTATTGCCTCTAGGGCATATCTCCTTCAGTCTCCCACTTGCACTAGAGTCAATAATCTAGTTTACATTTGTAAAGATATAACACCTTGGCCTTATGGTGCTTTATCATGTATTGCTCACGGGAGAGGTTTTTAGTCAACGGATCTGACACGCTCAGAAACATATGTATTTTGTAATTCATTTGCGTCTCAACGCATCACTCATTTCCAAATGAGTTGGCATTAAATATGTTTGATCTTATGGTGGAACCTTAATTCCGCGGTCTGAAATAAGTCACTAATATTGTCACATACAATATAGCTTCAAAGTTCTGACACTATCGGAACTACACCAAGTTCTCAAAGAACTTCTTGACTCAACATCCTCAGTCATTTGTCAAAACAAATGACATACTCTGCCTTCGTTTTGTAGAATCCATCACAATATTTAGAACTCTTCTAAATCTAACATAGACAACTTCTAGTTCATTGTGCTACCTTTAAAACAACACTTAGTCTAATTTGAGATTGAAATTATATTTTATATGTGACAAAACCAATATCGGTGTAACACCTTACAGCAATTTGTTTGTCATTTCTTCATACAAATATATATATATATATATCCTTAGTTCTTCTAAAGTACTCAAGGATATTCTTACTGTCGTCCAATGATCATCATATGAATCATTCTGGTATATGCTCATAACACTTTATAGCACATGATATCTGATTGTGTACATATTATTCGTGATCTATAATCACTCATGTGTTTTTACTCATTGAGTGTCAGATACACTCAAGTCTTGTTAAACCTTCACATGACAAGAACATTTTCTTAATATTTTTATATTGAACTACTTCAATATCCATCATATGTACTTTGACTTAAACTTATTTATGTGTTTCAATCTATCTTCATAGATCTTGACACTAAATTTGTTTCAGTCCATATCCTTTCATTGAAGTTAATTCTCAATGAAACCTTTTAATCAAGTATATAATTACATCATTTATAACCAACTATATGTCACCTACATAAAGTATTATAAATGTGTCTTAGCGCTCCCACTTAATTTCTTGCAAATGCAAGCCTCTTCATCGTCTCTGATGAAATCAAAAACTCTTTGACTATTTCATCTGGTGAAGATTCCAACTCCGTAATACTCACTTCATCCAATTGAAGTTCATATACCTATCTAGTATTTCACGGACTAGCAAAACTCTTGGTTTGTATCTAGTATACACCTTTAATATACACTTCTGTTAAGTAGTGTATTTTGCCATCCTACTAACATATCTCATAAAAGAAATATGTAGTGATTACTAGAATAATCCACATAGACTATAAGCATTGCTACGGAAGATCTAATCTTATCGTAGTCAACTCTTTGAACTTTGTCGTAAACAACTTTTCAATAAGTTGAGCTTCTTCAAGGATATTTCATCCAAGTCCATCAATTTCATAGATCCATTTACTTTCAAAAAGTATTCATCTATCTTGGATTTTATGGCGTATAGCCATTTTAACGGAGTCAGGGCCCATCATAACTTCTTTGTTTGTAGTTGGTTTATCATTGTTCAAAATCAATCCTTTGTCCACAAATCATTTATTTGATCACAAAGTAAACCATACCTACAAGGTTCAATATGTACTTCGATCTTCATGGCTAAAACACTTTGTAGTCATAAGAGCCATGATCGTCGTGGCCGCTTCCGAAACCAATTCCGATGCTGCGCTACTCTGATCATTATGCTTAGGTTCATAAACCTTATCAAATTATATTGTCCTCCCACTCAAATACTTCACTTGAAACAATTTCTCGGAAATAAGAAACATTGACAAACACTTTTGTCTTTGTCTCGTGGGAAGAATTCCCAATTAAATCTCTGGGATAACCAACAAAGACATTCATCCGATTTTGGTTGACTATTAGGGTTTATACCCATGCCATAACTTGTATGGTGTCATTTCAACGGATCATGATGATGCTCTATTCAGTGTAAAAGCGGTAGTCACTAAAGCATAATCCACAAAAATATAATGGCATCAATATTTTATCTCATCATTGATCCAACAAAATTTGGATATATCTCTTGGATACTTCATCATCACTATGATACTCCAAGAAACGTAAGTTGTAGAACAATTTCATAACTCTCTTAGATGCTCGCTAAAACTCGTAATTCAAATATTTCCACCATGATCCAATCATAGATATTTGATTTCTATTACGATGATTTCCACTTCATACTGAAATTTATTTGAATCCATTCAAATGTTTCAAACTTCTTCCTTATCGAATATATCCACATATATATACTCAATTCATTGTTTGAAGTTTTCATGAAGTAGAAGAATCTCCCGCACACAACTATGCCTAGTGAACCACATACATCATCATGTATTTTTCACTAAGTTTGTTGCCCGTTCAACTCTTGGCCTATGAACGGTATTTTAATCATTCTCTTTAGAAAAGATTTGCAAGCGCCAAATGATTCAAAAATCAAATGACTCCAAAAATCCATTTGCATGGAGTTCCTTCATGCGTTCCTTTCAAACATGACCTAAATGGCGGTTCCACAAATAAGTGGAATTCAAATCATTTGCCTTATGGCATTTTAGCGTCAGTGTTATGTATGTGTGTTTCACCATTAAGATTTATAATAACTTATCCATCGTACATGGAGTAATGTCATAATTTGAACAACTCATTGTTTTAATTTGACCAGAGCAAAATAACAATTTATTAAGCTCTTTATTATAAATTCTAAGGGCTAGATAGAATGCCAACGACGAACATAATAACACTTTATTTTTGTTCCAGACGTGCATTCCTATCATATTCCTTGTCAGTCACTTAGGCCATTGTATTCTTGTATTGCGTTGTTTTGTATGACACTTCATACCAACCAATATGGTACTAATACCCAAGAATTTCATTGTGTGACTTAACCAGGAATACAACCATAACATGTATATCATTTATATACACCTGAGCTAGACTTTCTAGTCTTTTCTTTTCTTTTTGCCAAAATATCTTTTGCAGTTTCTCTTTTAGCTTTCCTCATTATTCAGAAAAACACTTCAACATTAATAACTTCTAGGTTTGTTGGTCAAATACCAATAACCTTGAGGTTCTTACTTTGAAGTTGATCATCATATGACAAGTGTTCCAGATTTCACTATTAGTAACTTTGTAATATGATGAACAATTTCACTCATAATTTTATCCATCATATCATGACGACTTTCCGAGACCATGTCTGTACATGCTAGGCTCGTAAAGTTTTAACCTTGGTATTTGCATGTGCAAATCTAGCTTGCACCCGTTGTATGCACACGTAGAATCTATCACACCCGATCATCACGTGATGCTTCGAAACGACGAGTTTTAGTAACGGTGCATATTAAGGATGGTCATTTCATGGATATGCGAATATCGTTAGTGCTCCAATAGTTGGAGGATTGTGACGCCTTGCGTCTTCAACCTTCGTACATTCCCATAAAACTTATGAGTTCATGTAGTCTCACCAAATTATATTCTATCATCTTGCAATAAGGTCTTAGATATCACATATATCTCATACCTTGATTATTTCTGAAAACTAAATTTTCAGCTCCTTACTTTTCAAACAGATTTGAACTTCAAGTTTCACGGAGACAAGATGACTTTAGGTACTAATTGAAACCATAGCTCTTTGAATCAACAATGTGAGGTTTACTAAAAGTTTGCAATAGGACTTAATTAATTCTTGATTCTTTAACAATACGGTACCAATCCGTAAAGTTTCTTGTCAGATTTTAACAGTATTTCTATCTCAATAACAAGACTAGCGCATAGTAGAAAACGGATGCCAATTCTACAAAATTAATTCAAAATACTACTCAGACTATGTTTATGATAATTAGTTCATGTTTTAATCTAATTACTAATGAACTCCCACTTAATACAACATCCCTCATAGTTGTTAAGTGGTACACGATCCAAATCCACTACACCAAAACCGATCATCACGTGAGATGATGTAGCTTCAATGGTGAACATCAACATGTTGATCATATCATCCATATGACTTGTGTTCAACCTTTCGGTTTCCGTTGTCCCGAGGCCATGTCTGTACATGCTAGGCTCGCAAACCCAAGTATTCCGCGTGTGCAACATGGCTTACACCCGTTGTATGTGAATCGTTGAATCTATCACATCCGATCATCACGAGATGCTTCGAAACGACGAACTTTACAACGGTGCATACGAGGGGAGAACACTTTATTATCTTGATATTAATGTGAGGGATCATCTTATAATGCTACCGTCGCGTTCTAAGCAAAATAAGATGCATAAAAGGATTAACATCACATGCGTTCATATGTGATATGATATGGCCCTTTGTCTTTGCGCCTTTGATCTTCATCTCCAAAGCACGAACATGATCTCCATCATCTTCATGATCTCCATCATCGTCAGCGCGGCGTCAAGGTCCATGGCGCCATCTTCATGGTTGTTCACCTCATGTAGCAACTATTACAACTACTTTGAAATACTACTCAACATGAAAATTAAAGACAACCATAAGGCTGCCGGTTGCCACAATACAATAATGATCATCTCATACATATTCATCATCACATTATGGCCATATCACATCACCAAACCCTGCAAAAACAAGTTAGACGTCTCTAATTTGGTTTGCATATTTTACGTGGTTTAGGGTTTTCGAGAGAGATCTAATCTACCTACGAACATGAACCACAACGTTGATACTAATGTTTTCAATAGAAGAGTAAATTGAATCTTCACTATAGTAGGAGAGACAGACACCCGCAAAGCCTCTTATGCAATACAAGTTGCATGTCGAACGAGGAACAAGTCTCATGAACGCGGTCATGTAAAGTTAGTCCGAGCCGCTTCATCCCACTATGCCACAAAGATGCAAAGTACTCAAACTAAAGATAACAAGAGCATCAACGCCCACAAACCATTGTGTTCTACTCGTGCAACCATCTATGCATAGACACGGCTCTGATACCACTGTAGGATTCGTAGCATAGAAAACAAAAATTTTCCTACGGCGAACACGCAATCCAAGCCAAGATGCAATCTAGAAGACGGTAGCAACGAGGGGGTATCGAGTCTCACCCTTGAAGAGATTCCAAAGCCTACAAGATGAGGCTCTTGTTGCTGCGGTAGACGATCACTTGCCGCTTGCAAAAGCGCGTAGAAGATCTTGATCACGATCGGTTCCGGCGCCACGAACGGGCAGCACCTCCGTACTCGGTCACACGTTCGGTTGTTGATGAAGACGACGTCCACCTCCCGTTCCAGCGGGCAGCGGAAGTAGTAGCTCCTCTTGAATAGACCGCGTGGTGTCGGTGGCGGTGAAGAAGTCCGCTCTTCGCTAAGCTACGCGGGAGATATGGAGGAGAGGCGGCTAGGGTTTGGGAGGGGTGGCCGGCCACTCAAGGGGGTGGCCAGCTTGTGGTCTTGGGGTGGCCGGCCCCCTCCCTTGGCCCCTCATTATATAGGTGGATCCCCAAGTGTTGGTGTCCAAGTCTTCGAATAAGACCCGAACCAAAACCTTCCATAAGAGGGGAAACCTAGCCCAACTAGGACTCCCACCCAAAGGTGGGATTTCCACCTCCCATGTGGGGGGTGGCCGGCCCCCTATGGTGGAGTCCACTTGGGACTCCACCCCATCTAGGGCTGGCCGGCCATGGAGGTGGAGTCCCATGTGGACTCCACCTTCCTTGGTGGTTTCTTCCGGACTTTTCTAGAACCTTCTAGAACCTTCCATAGAACCTTCCGCGACATTTTAATTCACATAAAATGACATCCTATATATGAATCTTATTCTCCGACCATTCCGGAACTCCTCGTGATGTCCGGGATCTCATCCGGGACTCCGAACAAATATTCGAACTCCATTCCATATTCAAGTACTACCATTTCAACATCCAACTTTAAGTGTGTCACCCTACGGTTGAACTATGCGGACATGGTTGAGTACTCACTCCGACCAATAACCAATAGCGGGATCCGGAGATCCATAATGGCTCCCACATATTCAACGATGACTTTAGTGATCGAATGAACCATTCACATACATTACCAATTCCCTTTGTCTCGCGATATTTTACTTGTCCGAGGTTTGATCTTCGGTATCACTCTATACCTTGTTCAACCTCATCTCCTGACAAGTACTCTTTACTCGTACTGTGGTATGTGGTCTCTTATGAACTCATTCATATGCTTGCAAGACATTAGACGACATTCCACCGAGAGGGCCCAGAGTATATCTATCCGTCATCGGGATGGACAAATCCCACTGTTGATCCATATGCCTCAACTCATACTTTCCGGATACTTAATCCCACCTTTATAGCCACCCATTTACGCAGTGGTGTTTGGTGTAATCAAAGTACCTTTCCGGTATAAGTGATTTACATGATCTCATGGTCATAAGGACTAGGTAACTATGTATCGAAAGCTTATAGCAAATAACTTAATGACGAGATCTTATGCTACGCTTAATTGGGTGTGTCCATTACATCATTCACACAATGACATAACCTTGTTATTAATAACATCCAATGTTTATGATTATGAAACTAATCATCCATTAATCAACAAGCTAGTTTAAGAGGCATACTAGGGACTTCTTGTTTGTCTATATATCACACATGTACTAATGTTTCGGTTAATACAATTCTAGCATGATATATAAACATTTATCATAAACATAAAGATATAAATAATAACCACTTTATTATTGCCTCTAGGGCATATCTCCTTCAATATGAACATCTGTTCAATTACAAACCAAGTAAGAATAAAATGGAGAAACCATTCTTCACTTATCTTCTCCATGTTTTAAAACTATCCATGATCCTACCATGAAACATCATGGTATTCATTCCACTTTAATCTTGGAAACAAGACAAAGAGATCCAACTAAGATATATATATTCTTCTCTATTCCAAATAATTAAGTATCAAACCTAGAGAGGTGAGAGTTCTATTATAATTATTAGAGAAGCAATAACAAACCTTGAGCTAAACCTTGGATATACATCCAAGTATTCAAATCATCATCTTTAAGAGGAACCCTAGGATATTATTCAAGACATTCCTAGAGAGAGAAACCATTTATGTTAAACATAGATATTGATGATCACATCAATCCCTATGGAGCCTAACCTTAAGTTAGTATTAAAGTCCTTTCCAAAATGAGAGAGACCAATCATACAAAACATAGCTTTACCTATTTAAGAATAAAGGACAACCATTGAACTAAAGTATTAGGTGGTAAACCATTTCCCTTGGAGTGGTGAGATAACCTAATACCACATGAAATAATACCATATCCATGAATTGATAAAGTAAGGAAGAGATTACTCCAACTAAGTCAGACAATTGAATCTTTAGCTCAGCTACCTAAATAAATATTAGGAGTATACCATAAACCCTAGAATAACTATTCCTGTATGAGAGAACTCAAGATCTGGTGTTACACTCAAGTTAGTTGAGGAAACACTTGGTTTTAAGGGAGAGATCTATTCAAATATCCAAAAGGTTAAACCATCATTTCTTGAGAGAACCCTAAGTTAATATCTCAGGCATTCTCCTGGGATATAAGCTATTGAGACAACCATAACCATGTCCACCCAAGAAACTATAAGAGAGATATTATACCCTAGGTGATCAAGACAATACTTGATCTTAGAAGTGAGAAACTTAGATCATGAAAGATACCTTAGGAAACCAAACCTTTGATCATTACCAAAATTGGGTAATGATCATAAACCCTAAGAACTTGAGGTAAGGATATTTAGAACAAGTGGATCATGCCTAATCCATGACCATGCTTTGGAGAAATAGGAGTATAATCCAAATGCTAACACTTATATGATCAGTAGATATTATTCATCACATGAAATCATGGGGAGATCACTAGTAAGCAATCCTAGACTTATATCCCAACCTTTATTTGTGAACCACTTGGTGATCACAAATAGAATCCTACCATATCTATATTTCATAAATTAATGAACCTAAGAAAACCTTAGAGTTAAACACTATACTTTATATGGTGAGAAACCATATATCCATATGACCAAAGTTAACTATAAAAAGAACTATAACCAATGTAGTTACTTAAATGATAAATTGAGGTTAATAATAGAAGCCAATTGGTAGAAGATAAAACTAATTCTCAATATCATAGTAACTAGAGGAGAACATAAAATGTTAATTAAGCCATCACCTTATCATGGTTAGGGGAGATTAACCCTAGCTCATGCAATATGGTGTCATCTCATCTCACAACCTAGAATTAAACCTCAACCCTAGTTTATGCATCACTTGGGTGATCATAACTAAAAAACCTAAACCTTAGTTGAGATTCAAACAATGTGTCATTAGGAGAATATGACTAGAACCCTAATGGTTCATTAATTAAATACAATGTTTCAATTATAAAACATAAGAGCCACCTAATGCTAAGTCCTATAAGTAAATCATATGTGTAGTGATCCACCATTTATCTTTGTAACCAAGATAAATCATGATGGAAACAATCCCTACTTAGATACTTTCACATGTAGTGATAGTATTAATCTTAACAAGGGGGTTATATTAGAAATGATAAAACTCTAATAAATATGTACTCACATAAAATCATGTGCTAGTGACAAAATCCTCAAATAGAAACCAAGCCCGAATATCAATCTCTGTAATAAATTGAGTTCAAAGTATCAACTCTAATACTTCAAACAGATTGATACACAAGAAAAACATAAAAATAAAATGAGGATATAAATTCATGCTCATTTGCTATTTTGAATAAAACACAAGTATGTAATATAATACTTTATAAAATACTTGTTTCAAATGGATTATGGGTGTAATAGTCATTTCACAACATCCAAATGGAATTAACATTATTGAAACACCTGCAAAAATAACAGAATTCAAATATGAATTCAAATGGGCAAATACAAAACAGAAAATAAGAAGAAAAAGAAAAACAGAAAATAAATAAGAGAAAAGAGAGAAGCTTACCTGGACCTGGCCAGCCGAAGGAGCCCAGCAGCAGCCTGGCCGTGGCAGCCCACCAGAAGCCCAACTGCCTCAGCCCAGCACGGCCCAAACATGCCCAGCTTACCTCTTCGTTGGATAAGAGCGAGGACGAGGTCGCCACCTTCGTCTTCGTCTCTGCACGCGCGGGAGAGCGCCACGACGACGGTGAGCTCCACGTCCCGCAGTCGCTGCCGCCTCTGTTGACTGCCAGCACACGCCGGAGAGGCTATAAAAGGCGCGGGTGCCCATCATTTCTTCCTCCTCTACTCCGATTCCGTCCCAAATCGAAACCCTAAGTTGCCGGCCGTCGACCATCGCCGCCATTAGGGGTCACCCCAAGCACTGCCGTGAAGCCCCAGAGCTCCGCCTCGTCTCCAGCAACCACCTCGTCGACGCACGCTTGCCGGGAAGCCTCGAGGACCTCGAATTGCGACCTCACTGCCCCGCCGGTCACCATCAACCGTCGCCGTTCACCGTCGCCATAGACCTTCCCTCGCCTCGCCGACCACACCACTGCGCTCCTGGTGAGCTCACGAACCTCCCAGTACCCTCTCCTCGCTTAATTAAGCCCTGCATCGCCATCGCGTTGCACGTCTGCGGGCGCCGCCGCGGTATCTCGCCGGAGAGCACGCTCCGGTGACCAAACCGGAGCGGCGCTACCACCAACAGCTCCGTCGCATCGCCCTCGTTCATTTGCGCACGCGCACGCCCCCGTGAGAGCGCCGATTCGCCGGCATCGATTCCGTCTGGCCGCCGGCCAGCCTCTGCCATGCCACCTCGTCAATTTTGACTGCGGTCAAAGTAGTCGTGGCAGCTGACCTGTCCACTGGCCTACCTGTCAGCGACTATGCGGGTAGATTACCCGGGTAGCCTTAGTAATTCCGTTTCAAATTCAAATTCAACAAACATTTGCAACTTCAATTGAATTTAGAAAATTCAAATTAAGTCAGAAAAATATAAATGAGATATCAAAATTCTTAGAAAAGAAAACTCTATCCAATAAAAATATAAAATGAAATTTTTATTTTTAATAAAAATTCAATTGTTTTATACTTATTAATTAAGCCTTTTCTTTTAATACAAAATGCAATTAAAATTCAAAAATTAGGAAAACTTTTCAAATTAAATAAAAACCAGTAAATAAATATAGAAACATTAAAATTAATTTTCTTTATTTGTTAAATTGTTAAATCCTTATTAGAAGGATTTAAACCCTGATTAATAAATACCTTAATTATTAATTGTTTAAAAGTAATAAAATATCAAATCTTATATCATTTTTATTTCCAAGTTATTAATAACTTCAACTTTATTAATGAAGTTATTAATCCAATAATTATAGGGTAATTAGGAAACCCTAGTTTCATTATAAACCAAGTGATAACCTCATAATTTTATGTGGAACCATAAAACCCTAATTCAATTATGCACCAAACCCTAGCTCCATTAATTCATATGAATCCTAGTTTGCTTCTAACCTAAACCCTAGGTTAGAACATGTGATCATGTTACCTCATTAGTAATCATAGATTCCTATCTAGCAACTAAATGCTAGTTCTAATCCACATAAAATATGGGAACCCTATCACTACTAATTAGCATCCCATGTGTTCATCATCATCAGACCTAAATAATCAAATAGGGTTAACCAAGTGAAAACCCTAGATCCTGTTACCAAAGCCATCATCATCATTTATCCCTATTTATCATCACATCCTTGTGATGAACCATAATAGCAACTATACCTGCTATTTTGTATTACATACCATATTCCACTAAACCCTACTAGTGTTGGATACTTATCCACCATCCTATTTAGGAGCCAATTATTCTTTACTTAATAGAACCAACAGTAAAACCTAGACCACCTCAACCCAAATTGAAATACTTCTTATTCCTTAAGAAGTATGTTCTTCAAAAGTTATTCTTTTGAAGCAAATAAGGAATCATTATCAACCCTGCTTATAAGGACCTATAAACCCTAGCTAGCAATCACCAGCAAGATGAATCAACCTTGATAGCAACCATGTATAATTAATTGCTTAGGATGCCTAGGCTTATCTCAACCTTACAAGCCCTAGTTGTTGATGAATCCAACTATGTTGTGATCCATCTACTACTTACTCCAGTAACCAATTAGAACCATAGAAAACCATAGAACCCCACAAACCTAATTATCATACTTGTTCTTTATCAAAGTACATGTTCTTTAAAAGTTATTCTTTTAAAGTATATGATAATCAATCATTAACCATGCCATTTAGTACTAAAACTGACCACTGTTCTTTACTTGATAACATTATGCCAATTGTCATTCTTTGTGTGCTCAATTGATTATTATGCTTTATTATACCTGTTGATAATACCAAATAAATCACACCTGAATAAGAACCTTGTATGTGAATCACTCTAAAAGTGCAACACACCCTAAACCAATCATTACAACTCACTGATCCTAAATCATCGGGGTTAGGTCACGCTTAGAGCGATTGCATCTCATACTTATGCATTATTGCATTCTTGCCAATCTTTTAAACATCGTCCGGACGATGATGCTATTTCAGAATTTGGAGTTACTACGTATCGAAGACCTTGCCTGCATAATCTTGCAGTCAAGAAAGGCAAGTTCATCACTTGCTCATGTCATTTGAGTATCTTTATCAAATTACTTGCAAAGTACTATGATTATCACTATTGCATAAAAACCAAAACCACTATTTTCATAACTATGAATATGACTATGTGGTGGGCAATGGAACCATGGATTGTGTTGATATGGTGGAGGTTCCATTGCAAGGGTTTGTATCCATCTAGGATTAACAACAAATGTCGTCCAGTGATTCTTGTGTCGTAATACCCGTGTTAACCATAAGATCTGGAGTGGGACGGAATAGTCAATTGTATTTCCACCTCTTGTACATCAATGGATGCGCTTACCGTAGCAGTTGTATGCGGAGCAACTTGTGGGTGGGGAACCATTCTAAGTCCCCACGGTTATGCTGTGCATACCGTAGCGGTTGCGGCTTGCGGAACAACTTGTGGGTGGGGAACCCATTCTAAGTCCCCACGGTAATGTGGTCTATGATGGGTTGCAGCTACCGGCGAAGGAGTTTGGTTCGATCCCAGACTGTCGTCGTGGCCGGGGTCCACCCTGAAATTACGGGAATAATGGGACCGGCGAGGACCCAGGGTCGGGGTTTGCAACAAAGGGTGGGTGTATGAGGTAGCGGAGGAATATGATTGGCTATGACTTTTACCGGGCCTCACACCAAAGGAAGTGTGGACGAGAACTAGACTCGGTTGGCACCAAGGTTAAGATCTCTTATGGGTAAAGCAACACCTCTGCAGAGTGTAATGAATCGTGACATGTCACTCCCTGTTCGGGAATCACAACGCGCGGCCGGAAAGGAGCTCCATGAAGTTCTAGTAAACCGGTGAAGGCTGACGGACATAGTTCTTCTGAATAAAAGCAATCTTTTGAAGAAATGGTTATGAAAACTTGCATTGGTATTAGACTTTCTGGTCTAATGCCGTAGCTAGTGCATTAAACACCTCTTTCCTATAATGAACTTGTTGAGTACGCTCGTACTCATCCCACTCTTAAATCCCCTGCTTAGATATGGAAGCATCGAAGGAGGATCTACAGTGCAACTCGAAGACCGAGGAGTCAACAACTACTTCAAGATACAGGACCCTGTCGGAGGAGTCAGATACCACATCCATCAAGGAGAAAACCTAGTTTAGCCATAGAGGGAACTAGCTTCCTAAACCTAGCTCCTAATTAGCTAGAATCTATTCTTAGCCTCTATAGCTAGATATATACTCTACAAATAGAGTTCGTGATAAGATTAGACTACGAGTCGTTCTTCTGGAGTTTATTTGCAGTTTTACCTCATTGTAAAGTAGGAGGCTGTGATGATCTTATGTAACCAAGTCGATGTTGTAATTCTATAGACATACCTTGGACCCGCATATGTTTCTGTACCACTGAGCGATATAATACTAGTGGAACGGTGTTTCATTTGGGTTATCAGACTTGCATACTACACCATGCAGTGGTATGCCGGGTCACCACAAATGCTTACCGAATTGGGGCCGTTGGCAGTTTCCGCCCGAGAGAGAAACACAGAAGCTTCGTCAAATGATAGGCAATAAATGCAAGATCGAAGCATCCATAGCCGAGGCAGTCCTTAACCTGGAGGTGGCAAACTTCACCACGAAGCACTATGATCCCAACATTCCCACAAAGCACAACCCGGTCCTCCGTTACAATGCCGCCAACAATGAAGAAGTACCCAAGCTTAGCATCTTCATAGGGCTTGGTGGCAAGTCAAGTGGCTCGAAGCCGTACAGAACGAACCTACATGAGCGGACCTTGATCCACTCGTATGTCTTGAACACCATGGTGGAAGTGAAGCCGTACATCAAGTAAGTGCTAACCATTTAGTTATTCGCAAACATTCACGGCCTTGATCCACTCGTATGTTCGTGGCTAACTCTTCCTCTTTTCATCGGTATAGGAAATTCACGGCCATACATTGGAAGAATACCCACAGGGAGCCTACCCCGGAAGAATCCAAGGAAATTTTCGATAAGGGCGGCGGTTTCGGTTTCAGTAGCTGGTTCTGTGGTTTGGTACTATTCTATCCAAATTTGCTTGCACTTCCGACATTTATCGGTCATTTCTCGTTCTAAACTTCTCGTGCTAAACTTGTAGGCAAGAACTGACAAAGAGATGAAGTCAGAGCTAAGAAAAATTGCTAGGGGCTTTGACCATTCCGTCGACACGTTCAACTCCTATGACATGAACGGGTATCGCTTCCAGACCCATAAATACACAACAAGCCGGCCCAACGCGAAGACAATAAATAGCGGGGTGGTATGTCAAGGTGATGATGGGCTCCATTACTATGGAAGAGTCGAGGGTATATACGAGCTGAATTACGGGTTTCACAAAGGGCTAAATCCCGTCGTCTTCAAATGTCATTGGTTCGACCCACGTCGGGTGAGAAGGGAATCTGAAATTGGGTTGGTCGAAGTTGAAAGAAGCTCTATTTATAAGGGAGAGGATGTGTACATTTTGGCTACCCAGGCCTTTCAAGTATTCTATCTCCCGTACGCGTGCAAAAACCCGACAAAACGTCTACATGGATGGGATGTTGTGATGACGGTGCCTTCACGCAATAGGCCGCCCCCGCCAAACAAGGACGATTACCGCCGCGTAGACCCCTCAACAAAGAATGTCGAGTTTTATCAGGAAGAAGGGCTCCCCGGCCATTTCACAATCGGCTTGCCGGCTGTCGATGACATGGTCATAGACGATGAACAAGAAGATGCGGGCATGGATGAAGACAATGCAGAAGATGAAGCTGAGGATGTTTGTGCCCCGGAAGACCTGAGTTTGCTCGAGGCGTTCAGAGCAGGGATGGACCTCGATGCAGATGGACCACCTCCAGGTTTCATTGATGATTATTGGTTCGCCGAGCCTGATGACGATGACGAAACATGCGGTCCAATTACGGATGGCGACACAGGCTACTGATCTATGTAGTAGTAATTGTGAGGCTAGCCTATTTGTAATAACTCTGTGTAATAGTGATTGTCCAGCTAGGTTATTTGTAAGAACTCCGTGCTATGTTTGAGAGAACTCTATGCTAGCTATTTGTTGCTTCCACTAATGTTCATCTATTTGCATTATTGTTGCTTTCAGTAATATTCATCTACTTATATCTTTGTTGCTTTCACTAATATTCATCTCTTTACATTGCATACTAATAAACCACTCTCTTCATTTGTGTTTATAGGTGATTGAAACATGCCACCAAAAAAGGGTGGCGGTATTAAAAAGAAGCTCACGGACTTGATAGGTGTAGGGACTTCTTCGGGGCAGAGCACGTCCTCCTAGCCCCCTCCTAGCCCTCCACCACGTAGGAAGAATGCGCCGCGGGACTCACTCCTAGTCCTAGTCCTCCCGCAGCTGAGGATGATGATGAGGTGGAGGATGGGAGTGAGGAGGACCAGGAGCAGCACGGGGATGGGGAGGAGGAGGAGGGTGGGGAGGACGGGTAGCACGGGGGTGGGGAGGACGAGCAGCACGGGGTGGGAGGACGAGAGGAGGATGAGGATGAGGGGCACGCGAGGACCTCTCGGAGGATGAGGGCTTGGGGGACTTACCATTTGAGCTGATGTAAACCTAGTTTGAGAAGCGCCGGCGGAGGAGCGATGCTGCACTGTGGAGAGGCTGAGCCCACGTGATAAGAGGTCATATCAGTGTGGGAAAACACGTCTCCGCCTGAGACAAAGTGGCCCTACAGCCATGTTGTTCTAGTGCCCGCTGGAAGGAGGTACATGTTAATTTTGGCATTTCGTTATCGCAATTTTGTCATTATCGAAATTATTATCACATACATATTGATGTTGTCGTTTCATGGTGCAGCTCGTTCAAGTATGAAGACCCGTCGCAGAAGCCGCCACGTGGGTACTCGAACATCCTTGGGGGCCTACTTAGAAGGTATTTCCCTGGGATAGTCGATCTCCCTACTGGTGGCTGCGACGTAGCTTGGAGGTGGGCGCACTACAGGCTCGCGCCAGATCCTCTTGGGAGGTACGACAGCATGCAGGACGTGGTTGTTCGCAAATTTTGGGAACGTGACTTTTGACTTCTTACCATTCATACACTCTCCTTGGTTGACAATAGGTGCACTAATGCCCCATGTTTTACCTATGTTCATGGTTGCAGAAATACTTCAAGAGGGCCGAGGGTAAGGAAATTGCGTGCGATGATGTCCTACACCAGATGGCAAGGACGAGGGTGACTGGTGCACTACGAGGCACGTATTCAGTGCGTCCGCAACTGGCACGCCGACCGCTTCGTTCATATGACTAAGGAGGACGCTCGTGACACGCTCATGGCACCGTGGCACTGCAGGTATTTGCGTTTATGTGTTATTGATTTCTTTATCGCCATGTAGTTTATTTAACCATAATGGGTTTATCTTGTGTATGTAGAACCCTCCCCAGTACGTCGGCAACGACGATAAGTGCTTTCTGGTGATGGTCATGTGGTGGACATGCCCCCAGTACCTCAAGAAGCACGAGGAGGGCAAGCTGAAGCGGCAAGAGATGCGAGGTGGATCGCATATCCAAGGCAGCATCCCCGTCTCTCTTCACATGCAGGCCGAGGTGAGCAAATTGTTCCTTCATTCTTTGAATTCACGTTATATATTGTTAACTCCGCAAGGGTGTGCCACTTCACTTAATTACATGTTCTCTTTTGCAGGAAGTCAGGACAGGAGCGAAGCCTAACGTCTTTGCTTGATAAAAAAGATGAAGCAAAGGAAGACGCCGCATCCTGAGATGGGGTCCATATGGGTTAACCCACAATCCGAGACCCAGTGTACGGCGTATGTCTCGAAGTTCAAGCAGAAGCACGGCGAGAGCTCCAACCCAGAGGCCGAGGACTTTGACCCTGAGGTTGCGGTGCTTGCGGGAGAAGGCATGAAGCATGGCCGCCTATGGCTTGGTGACGGGTGCGTCGACCCAGCGACTATTCCATCTCTCCGCCAGATCCGTCGTGGTCGTAAGAGCGGCCAGCCTCAGGTAGAGACCCGGCCACGGGCTTCGGATCTAGCTGTCGAGCGGTTACGGGTATGTTCTTCCTCGGGCCTCTACGTTTCTTTACCTGCTTTCAATTGAAATGTTAATGACATCATGGCAACACAACGTAGGCGGAGATGGCAGCAAGGGAACAGGAGGCCCAGTAGCGGACGGCGTATCTGGAGCAGCAGGTTAGGGACTACCAGCAGCATACGGCACAGATGATGCAGCAGATGCAGCAGCAGCAGATGATGCAGACGCACCAGCAGCAGATGAGCTGGATGATGAGCCAAGCCAATCTATCTTCTCCACCGGGGAGTGGTCTTCCTCTTCCTCCTTACGCCTTGCCGTGGGTAAGTGGTTAAGTCCATATCTCCATCCTATCTTCTCTTGTCTTATTGACTAATCATATCACCATCAACAGATGGGGCCTTCGCAGATGATGCCGAACATGCCGATCCAGCCACCGTCCACTCAGAGCCCGGTGACACCTTTCACCGTGAACAACACGAACATCATCCGGAACCTGATCCCCGGTGAGTCCTCCTACACTTGTGCCCAACCCACTTCTAGGTTGTAGAATGCCATGACACCATGTTCAATTCCATGTCAATATGCAAATGCTAGTACTTGTTGAAGTGGAGCCATGGAGTCATGCTTGTAGAATGCCACCATGTTCAATTCTCATGTCATGATTTCCTTTTCACCTTGTAGGAGAACGACAAGGCAATGACGATGATGCCATGGGAAGCAATGGAGGAGGACAAGGTTGATGGCATGGATTCTATGAACTCGTCGTCGTGCTCTTGTCGTTGTTCGATATGCACTTGTCGTTGTTGTAATGGATGTATGCACTTGTAATGGATTGTAATGGACATTGCTATTTAACTTGTATGGATGGACTCTATGTAATGGACTGTATGCATGGACTATGTGCGTTCGATGTATTTGTGGTGTTGTTGATGTGTTTGGTGATGATATGTTGAAAATATATGTTGTATATGCAATATTGTGAAATGCTATTTTTGAAATGCAGGGATTAATAAAAAACAACAAAAAAATGAAAAAAACTGGGGCCTTTGCACACGACAAAGGACTTTTGTTCACTTTGCCGCGCGTACACGCACGGCAAAGAAGCCACGTGGCGCGCAGCTGTGCTCCTGGGAGCTCCTGGGTGTGCCTGGAGGAGGCTTTGCCGTGCGTGATGGTGTGTGGGCGCACGGCAAAGGGTCCATGCACGGCACAGTGAGACGCACGGCATGCGGCGAAGCCTCAGCGCACGGCAGCGCTGGCCGCACGGCAAAGGGCCGACGCACGGCAGCGCCCTGCCGCACGGCAAAGCCACTGGCCGGACAGCATCGTTGGCTCGCACGGCAACGCGGGCTAGCGCACGGCAGCGCTCTGGGCGCCCGGCAAAGCCTTTGCCGTGCAATATTTGCGTCGCGCGCGGCAAAGGTGCCGTTGCCGTTGGATTCTTTGCCGGGCGAACGTTGCCGTGCGTCCATGCACGATAAAGCTTTTGCGGAGCATATGAGCTTCTTTGCCGTGCGAATTGTCGCACGGCAATGCACGTTTTCCCGTAGTGTCTGGCATGTAGTAGTGTGTGCCTTTTCTTGACTAAAAACTGTTTCCATTCATCATGTCTTTGGACCGTGAACTGAACTCTTCTAGTGTCATTCGAAGCTTCAAATGATTGGGAAAAGGCTTATAGCCGCCAATGCTGGTATGGCGTGAAAACGTAAGTCCGTCAGTGGTACCCCGAACCACCAACGGGTAAAAATATCTCAGCCGTAGCTCGTGATCTGGTCTCTGCGACGCATATCGGTGACACATAAAGTAAAATATCCGTCGTTGGTTCTTCCTTACGGACCCGACCGGGGGGGGGGGACTGAGAAAAGTGACAATTGACTATTTACAGGCGTCACGGGTCTATGGTAAAGCAGTGACAATGTGCCACAAATTATTCGTCGCTGTTTTCTCGAAAACAGTGGCACACTTGTTTTGCTGGATTATTATTTTTACTCGAAAACCGGTGACACACTTGTTTTGCTGGATTATTAATGATCATATATCGAACGATGACGAGATTATATAATGTTATGTTATTTCGGTTAGATGGTTAGTCGCGACCTTCTTCTTATCTGCTTCGCGTGTGATTGACGGGTGGTACAAGAACAAACACCACCTATAGTTTTGACATTCGTACAATCTCTGTTTCCTCAAACAAACATGATCTATAATTGACTGGCATAAACAAAGATCGTTGTTCATAGTTTTGGTGGGTAAATTCCATTTATAAAATATGATGTGCGCATATGAAAATGATGTATATCAAGGATATCTTTATGGAGCGCAATAATAAAATTCAGATAAGAGAATGAAATAAGTTGAATATACCGACGATATCGTAACACACAAACCGCTGGCATCAAATATCATATTGTAAGGGTATTTTACCCCTATCCATTATGTTGGTAACTATGACACCGTGCTAGAGTATTTGGTCTAATACATGTCTACAAGATGATTCTCAGGTATTAGCCAAAGGCATAATGGTGTATCAATGGAACAAGAAGGCAACGGAGACCCCCACTTCGAAGAAAAATCAAAGGAAGTTTTAGCACTGGCAAGTCGTGGCTCGGTCAAACCGGCCTGGCACCGGCCAGCCCGGCGCCGACCGGCCCCTAACCGGTGATTTCCAGTAAGCTCGGAGAGCTCGTCCGGTCAGGGTCCGGTCGCCGACCCGGTTTGGAATGGCCGATCCGGTCCCAGGCCCGGTCGGACCGGGGGAGGACCGGGCGCCTCGCGCTCAACCGGCCACTGCGCCCGACAATGTTCTGTGGGACAACTCCTAGCTCCGGTCAAGACCAAGCCCCAGCCCAGCAGGTCTGCCGGTCCGATCCCAGCCCGGTCTGACGGACCAAGCCGGACTGCCGGTCCCCTGCCAGGTTGACCGGCTACTCGAGAAAACTGCTGATGTGGCAAGTCATCAACGGCATATTTCAAGTAACACTATATATACCCCTTCTCCTACCTCTGAAGGGGTAGGCTACACTACAAGTTATTCTTGAGCTCTTTCTCTCATACTCCATTGTTAGAAACACCAAAAGCCTCAGATCTCCCTCCTCCTCCACCCAAACTCAAATCCCTCCGGGGAAACGAGAGAGGAGGACCCGATCTACTGTTCTACCAAGCCAAATCTTATTCCCCTTGTATTCATCAAGAAGCTTGCTCTCTAGGGTTCCTTAGAAACCCTAGGTGGGCAAGAGTGGTCCGGAAGCATCCGGGCTGTGGATTTGCTCCTGACAAGATTGTGAAGGTTTGGAGGCTACCTCAAAGTCTACCACAAGTGAGTGAGCTATTCCTTCGTGGGATAGGCTCAGGTGAATGGGGTGAGCCTTTGTGGCGTGGTGAATCCTTCGTGAGACCTCCACCCCTCCAAACGCGACGTACCTTCTTGCAAAGGAATGGAACACGGGAATAAACCCTCGTCTCCGCGTGCTATCGGTTATCTCTAACCGAACTCCTTACTTGTATCCTCATATAGGTTGCCTGTGAGAGCCTTCGTGCTTGAGTTACTTGTATCCTCATATAGGTTGCTTCACCTAGTTTGCATTAGGCTCATCTTTATATTCCGCAAAGCCTAATATCGCAAAGAAAGAATTAAAATTTGTAGAAACTATTCACACCCCCTCCGGTTTACCATCTCGAACTTTCAATTGGTATCGAGCCTGGACTCTTTTCAAGGGCCTCACATCCTTAAGAGTGAGATGGATAAACTATTCGAGGGTCTGGATGAAGATTCTAACCTTTCGGTTAAGGAGATGAAATCCAAATTCTTGGCATATGATGCCGAGAAAAATAAAAAGGAGGATGAAGTCCAAAGCCAAATGGCACAAATGATTGCCATGCTTAAGAGCCTGACTAGTGGAACCTCTGGTGGGACTTCGGTTCCTCCAGATGGTTTCCATCAAGTCAATCATGACTATCTCAAAAACACTTCACCCATGCCTCATATAAACCATAGTGGGAATGTTCCCTATTTTGATGGAACTCACTTTCCTTTTTGGAATTCTTCTATGGAATCTCATATTCGCAGCTGCAGTGTGGAGTTATGGGAGATCATTGTTGATGGATACCAGAAGCCACAAGATCCTGCTTGGTTGACCTCCACCGAATTCTACAACCGTCAACTCAATGCCTCCGCATGTGACAAGATTAGGAGTGGCATCAACCGCAAGCTCCTTGACCAAGTCAATGACATTGACTCCGCTAAAGAGTTGTGGGATCGGATCGTAGTACTCCAAGAGGGAACCGATTTGATCCAATCAGCTCTTTACGAGTCCGCAAAGCAAGAGGCCACTATGTTCATGATTAGAGAAGGAAAATCCGTGGCCGATGCCTATGCAAGGCTTGGTGCTCTTAGAGTTAAGGTCAAGGGACTTGGTTGTGAGAAATACAATGACGGCTTTGAGATGAATGAAGCATTCATGAAGTGCAAGGTCATTGCCATGATTGCAGTCAAGCAAAAGGACACCAACCTTGCACTCAACTTGCAAATCATTACCAAGAGTGTCGATCTGAACGCCGATGATCTAGTCTCCTATGTGGCAGCCAATGAGAACATGGCCAAGACAGGAGAAAGACTCATGGCAATGAACCGTGTTGATGAAGCCTCACACAACCTTGCCCTCAAGGCTAGAGTTGACCATGAAAGAGAAGAAGTCTATGAAATTGAAGAAGATGAAGAGATGACTTCAACTAGTGACATCGCCACAGACTTTGCTTTCTTTGCCAAGAAGTACAAGGCAAAGTTTCCAATGTTCCTCAATGAAGAAGAAGAAGAAGAGAACTTGCTACAACTGTGATGAAGATGGACACTTTGGAAATGAGTGCCCTTATGAGAAAAGGGTAGACAGGCCAAAGTTTGTCAAAGGGGTCAAGCCAAGATTGAAGCCAAACCCAATCAACGATCGATACAAGAAGAACAAGGGAAGAGCCTTTGTTGGGGCCGAGTACATGTCCGATGAAGAAGAGGAAGATGAGGAGAAGGAGGCCGGAGTGGCCGGTTTGGCTTTCTCCAAGCCCGGGTCACTCTTCACATATGACTACTCCAAGGATTACTCCATGGAGAATGATGTTGGTTCTTCCTTCATGGCAAGAACAACTCAAGATGATGACTCCGATGACTCTCCCTCCTCTACGATCGTTGGCTCTTGTCTAATGGCAAGAGAAACCAAGGTAATGGAACCTCCACCTTCTCTATCTAGTGTTCTTGATGATGAAACTGAAAATCAAGAAGAATTAATTGGGCTTAAGGAACTTTACAAAGTTAGATGCACCCTTCGTGGTGAAGCTCTTCTCAAGTTTGATTTCTTGATGGACTCCCTCAAATAAAAGGATGAGTCCATTGAGGAATTAGAATATCATTTGAATGATAAATAACGGAGATTCAATCTCCTAAGACAAGAGAAAAAAACCGAAAGGTGCATATCTCAAGGCCTTAAGCAACAAATTGAAACATATGAACTAGATAAAGTTAAGGATCTTGAAACTATTGAAAGGGCTCAATTGTTGGCCCAAGAGCTTGATGCTTCAAAGAAGGAGCTTGAAGTTGCTCATGCTTCTCTCACTAGGGATCTTGACCATCTTGAAAGAGCTAATCAGCTTGCTAAGGATGAGCTCAAGAAACTTGGAGAGAACCATGACCTACTTCAAGAAACCTACAAAAAGGCTCTTGGATCAATGAATGATCCCATTATTGTTGAAAATGTTGCTAGTTCCTCCACCTCATTTACTCATGAGCATGCTAAACTTGTAGAGGAACATGTTCGTTTACAAGAGGAATTATCTTTGCATGTTGAGACCAATGCATATCTTGAATCCTTGGTGACCAAATATGGTCTCAACTATCATCCTAATGAATCGGCTTGTGAGCAAGCAACTATTCTTGAGGAAAATGTTGGTTAACAAAGGAACTTGCAAAGTTCACTACCGCCAAGAATAAGATGGGATTGGATGACCTCTTGAGTAAGCAAAGGTCAAACAATCAAAAGTTTGGACTTGTATATGTAACCAAGTCCTACAAGAAGAACAACTACAAGAAGGAGAAGCCCGCTCAAGAAAAGAACAAGAAGGTCACTAATGATGGCAAAGCCTCAAAGGGCAAAGCCACTAGTGGTGACCGCACGGGGCCAAACAATCACTATGCTTTATTTATTGATTATTATGGTGATGTTTAGGCTAACTATGTTGGACCTCGTGATGGCTATGCTTATAGAGGGTACTCAATTTGGGTACCAAAAGATCTTGTTGCCATGACTAGGGAACCCATTAATCAATGGGTTCCTAAAACCTCTACTTGATTTTGTAGGGGTATTCCTCCGGTGGTCCAAAATGGGTGTTTGATAGTAGATGCACCAATCATATGACCGGAGGAAGAGGTGTGCTTGACCAATTCATTGAAGATATAAACAAGAAGTCAATCATCACCTTTGGTGAAAATTCAAAAGGAAAGGTACTTGGGTATGGCAAGGTGGCAATATCTAAGGACTTGTGCCTTGAGACGGTCATGCTTGTTGAATCCCTTGGCTATAATTTGCTTTCTATATATCACCTTGTGGATGCCGGTTATAATTCATATTTTACTAATTATTGTGTGAAAGTCTTTAGGAGTGACAATCTCAAATTGGTCCTTGTTGGATATGTGGAGAACAACCTTTATGTGGTTGACCTCTCGAAAGAGAGCCCCTCTCCCTCCACATGTCTAATGGCGGCCAAACATGATGAAGGTTGGTTGTGGCATCGCCGCCTTGGTCATGTTAATATGAGAAATCTTAAACAACTCCTAAAGGGTGAGCACATTGTTGGACTAACAAACATTTCTTTTGAGAAAGATCATGTATGCAGTGCATGTGTAGCTGGAAAGCAACTCAAGAAGAAACATCCTATCAAGAGCATTGTCACCACATCTAGGCCTTTGGAGCTCCTTCATTTGGATCTCTTTGGGCCATCACATTATGATACTCTTGGTGGGAGCAAGTATGGACTTGTCATTGTTGATGATTACTCAAGATACTCTTGGGTCTTTCTCCTTAAGTCTAAGGATGGACCCATAGAGAGTTCATCATCTTCGCCAAGAAGGCTCAACGTATGTATGAATCTGAGATCAAGGCGATTAGGACCGACAATGGCACCGAGTTCAAGAACTACACCATGCAAGAGTTTGTTGATGATGAGGGCATCAAGCATGAGTTTTAAGCTCCATACACCCCTCAACAAAATGGTGTTGTTGAAAGGAAGAACCGGACTATCATTGAGATGGCAAGAACCATATTGAGTGAATTCAACTCACCCCACAACTTTTGGGGAGAAGCCATCTCTACTGATGTCCACTACTCCAACTTCCTCCGCCCCCTCCATAACAAAACTCCATACGAGCTTCTCACATGTAACAAGCCTAATGTCATGTACATTCGTGTATTTGGATGCAAATGCCTTGTTAAGAACAATAAAGGGAAGCTCGGTAAAGTTGAAACTAGAACCATTGAGGGCACATTTGTTGGATATGCGGAGAACTCCCACGCCTATAGATACTACAACAAGTCCACTGGGCTATTGAAGTATCTTGTGATGTGGTGTTCTTGGAGGATAATGGCTCCCAAGTGAAGCAAGTTGTTCCATGTGTTGCAGGTAATGATGATCCTTCTAATGCCATCAAGCTTATGGGCATTGGACACATCCGGCCCACAGAAGTTCATACTGATGATCAAATATATGAAGTAGAAGTATCAAGCACGGCCCAAGTGGAGCCTAGCTCAACTCAAGCTAAACCATCAAGTGCAACTCAAGAACCATCCTCCACTCAAGTTGAGTCACATTCCGAAGAACAAGAAGGAAGTCATCATCCCACTAAGCAAGACCATGATGATGATCAAGAAACATCCTCAACTCATGTTCAAGCTCAAGTGGTCCCTCATGATCAAGTACTAGCAAGAGATGAGTTCATTGATCATGAAGGAACCATTCGGAAGATCAAGGCTGCTACAAGGGCAAGTGACATGAAAGTAGATCAAGTCCTTGGTAGCATCTCAAAAGGAGTGGTAACTCGTAGACACCATGCATTACTTATCACTTATTGTCAACACCATGCTTTTGTGTCTACTTTTGAACCACTCAAGGTACATGAAGCCTTGGTTGATCCGGATTGGGTAATTGCCATGCAAGAAGAATTGGAGTGTTTCACTCGTAATGAAGTATGGTCTCTAGTTGAGAGACCCAAGGATCATCGCATCAATGTCATTGGGACCAAATGGGTATTCAAGAACAAGCAAGATGAGAATGTCATAGTCATAAGAAATAAAGCAAGGTTAGTGGCGCAAGGGTTTGCCCAAATAGAAGGTATGGATTTTGAGGATACCTTTGCGCCGGTAGCCCGTCTTGAAGCTATTCGTCTTTTGCTTGCATTTGCATCTTTCCACAATTTCAAACTATATCAAATGGATGTGAAAAGTGCATTTTTGAATGGTCCCTTAAAAGAAACTGCATATGTAGCTCAACCCCCGGGTTTCGAAGACCCACGCCGACCCAACCACGTGTATTTACTCCATAAGGTACTCTACGGTCTCAAGCAACCTCCACGTGCTTGGTATGAGTTACTTAGGGATTTCTTACTACATGATGGGTTTTGCATGGGTACGGTCGATTCCACCCTTTTCACCAAACGGGTTAAAGGGGGTGGCTTATTTATATGTCAAATATATGTTGATGATATTATATTTGGTGGAACTAACCCCAATCATAACAAAGCTTTTGAGCTATTGATGACTAGGAAATTTGAGATGTCCATGATGGGAGAGTTGAAGTTCTTCCTAGGCTTCCAAGTGAGGCAACTTGCAAAAGGCACTTTCATCTCTCAAGAAAAGTATGTGAAGGACATGCTCAAGAAGTTCAACCTGACCAATGCAAGCCCAATGAAGACACCCATGCCCGTAAAGGGGCAACTTGGCTCATGTGATGGTGAGAAGGATGTGGATATAAAGGTATACCGCTCCATGATAGGATCCTTGCTCTACCTGTGTGCCTCTAGGCCGGATATCATGCTAAGTGTAGGAATGTGTGCTCGTTTTCAATCTTCTCCTAAGGAGAGCCATTTGATGGCGGTCAAACGGATTCTAAGATACTTGTTCTCACTCCTACTCTCGGGCTGTGGTATCCAAAGGGGTCAACCTTTGAACTCATCGGCTATTCGGATTCCGATTGGGCCGGTGATAAGGTTGACCGGAAGTCTACCTCCGGGGCTTGCCAATTTATTGGCCGGTCATTGGTGAGTTGGTCATCCAAGAAACAAAACTCCACCACTTTATCCACCGCCGAAGCCGAATATATATCCGCGGCATCTTGTTGCACTCAGTTGTTATGGATGAAGTAGACCTTGAAAGACTATGGTATGTCTCTTGGTATGGTGCCTCTTCTATGTGACAACGAAAGTGCAATAAAGATCGCCAATAACCCGGTTCAACATTGTCGCACTGAACACATTGACATTCGCCATCACTTCCTACGTGACCATGTTGCCAATGGGGACATTGATCTCACTCATGTGGGGACAACATACCAATTGGCGGATATTTTCACTAAGCCTTTGGATGAAGCCCGGTTTGTAAACTTGAGAGGAGAACTTGGTATTCTTGATCCTAAGAACTTAGATTGAATAACTTCTTGCACTATATTCTTGCATTTATCTTGCTATCTAGCTTAGAGGCACAACACATATGGGGATAGTCATCTTACCATGCTGGTATGATGCATACCCATGTGTGCAACATAAATAGACCCAATGTCATTATATGGACCCAAGCACGTCTCTTCGAGGTCTCATGACATTTGCGCTTTCACAGGGGGAGTAATCCCCCGCCCCTCATTAAGCCTCAATTGCAAATTGATTCGACTATACAAGGCTAAATGATATTATTGCAAAGACTATTTCAAAATGATTTATGACTCTTGATATACTTCGAATCATGCCCATTTTTGCTATTTATATCTTGTTTGGATTTCACTCCAATGGGTATGCCTAAAAAACCGTGTGTTTCCTAACCCATGTCTATGCTCATCTCGTCATACATCTATCTATCTATATGTACATGTCATCTTCTGAACATACACACACAAGTACACAAAGAATAGGGGCAAGACAAGGCAAAACAGCCTGGCCGGTCTAGGGCCCGGTTGGACCGGCCTCTGCGCCGGGTCACCGGGTCACTGGCCCGGGCCGACCGCCGTGCGCTGTCGGGCGGCCGGTTGGGTGTGCAGGAGGTTACTTTCCGGGGTATTCTTCCTCACTCCCCCCTTCACCATAAACACCATGGGCGCTGCCTCCATCATCCCCACCTTTTCCTAGGGCCTTCCCACCACTAGAATCCTCTCAAACTTCACCAAATCATAGATCGGGACACTTGCATCATCTCCACCAAGGGATTTGGTCCCTCTCAAGCTACTTTTGGAGATCTTGAGGATTTGGCTCTCAAGCCCTCCCTAGGTGTTTTCTTTGTTCCCTTGAGCAAGGAGGACCATGTCTTCGGGTAAATTCCTCTCCCTTTCCCTCTATCTCTATGTCCTCCTCCCCCATTGCATATTCTTGAGGAAGTGTTGAGAAAAATTTAGGGTTAGGGTTGGGGTTTGTAAGTCCTCATGCCATTAGAGTGTCTCACACCACTATGCACATATTCTACTCTACTGCTATAGTATATGTTCAAGTTTATGAGTTTTTGCATGTTTTTTCATGTTTTTGTGGTTGAATTTCTGGGCAAATCTCACAAATCGACAGGACCCGGCCCCTGGCCCGGTCAACCGGCCTCTCAAGCGGCCGGTCCGGCGCGTGGCCCGGTCGACCGGATGGCAGACCGGCCCATCCGGTCTCTCGTCCGGTTGGACAGGACCGTACGCCGGGTCGCCCAGTTCTTCGCACAACTTCATCAAAACACTTGAATATATGCTATGCTCTTTGGCCTCCCTATTTTCTGATGACATGTACACTTACCCCACTGCTATCCTCGCTCTATTTGCTGATTCACAGGTGGTTCGAGTGGTGATGACCGTGGTACTGTTGCCAAGAGAGGAAGGCATGCGAGGCCTCAGGGGTGCCGCACTAGCTCTCGCGTACCCAGCAAAGCAGCTCAGGGCAGTGTTCCAGGTAGCTCAACTGCTGGAAGAAGCAAGTCAGTTGCCAATAGGAAGAAAGATAAACAAGAAGCACAAGATGATGACCTTATTGAGAGAATACCAACGTTTAATGTTGGCACAATACATGTTGGTGCCTGGAGAAGACTTCGAGAGGAGAACCCCTATCGATTCGAGGAACCCAGTTACACTCATGGAGATAAATTTTTCTGGACCAACACCCAACAACATTTGTGGGATGATTACTACACTCCAGAGTGCATGAAGAATGGTTTTATTGTGATGCCCAAGGCCATCAACAACGAAGTTCTTACGATGCATCAAGCCACCAAGTATCGCTTTGTGGTTGATACCTTGCAAAGGATGGGGCTGTTTGATCTCATGTGCTTGACGCCTGATGATGGGTGCTATTGTCCAATCCTTGTGAGGCAATTTCACTGCACTGTGTTCTTTCATGATGACCCCACTCGCACTATGACTTGGATGACATGACAAGAAAAATATACTTGCAACTATCTTGATTTCTGTGAAGCCATGGGGTTTGCTGGTGGCCGTGCTCGTGGTTTCAAGATATACTCTCAGAGCACGTTCAATCATGGGGACATTTCCTTCTGCTATCCTCCGGAACCCACAGCTAGTCCTCCCACTATCTCTGGCATGTATTACTCCTACCTTGTACTTGCTAAGCTATTTCGTGAGACTCTCATCAGCAAGTCCGGAGATTCAAGTGAATGCCGTGCATACCATCTGAACTTGATGTACTACTGCCGTCCTGAAAACCAGAAGACCATTTATGGTTGTGATCTCCTCTACTGTGAACTGAGGCGCTCTGTCCGCGAAAGGATAACTCCAAATTATGCTCAGTACATTCAGCTGCTCATCAATAAGTTTGTGCCAACACCTCACAATAAGAAAGATCAACGGGTCAAGATGGAAACCTTTAAGATGCCTACACAAGGAGATAGACCGGAAATCCCTGCCATGTTGCCTTTTGAGCGCCGGTCCAAGGAAAGGCATGACCCTGCTAGCTCCAGCTACTCTAGGCGCCCCAAGCGTGGTGGCTCACGTTTCTTGACCAGCTTGTGGCAGATGTGCAAAAACACCAATGATGTTGCTCATCAAATCCTTGCCTTGAACCAGGAAAATAGGAGGCGTCAAAATGACTTCATGGCTGCCAGAAACACTCATGTTCCTCCTCCTGGACCTGAGATGGAGCATGTGTATGCACCTACTAGGGAGATGCCTCCCATTGATGATGAGATGCTCCAGAACTTTGATCTCTCCATGTACACTCATGGTGGTCTTCCTCCTCGATCTGCTCAGGACCCTGAGACTTCTGGATATAGAGAAGATGATGATGATGACGAGGAAACAAACAGTACGATGAGGATGAGGATGATGAAGAGGGTGATGGTGATGCTAGTGATGATGGCTCTCCACCGCCGGGACCGAGTTCTATTGACGAGAGCGCTAGCATTTCCTTCGCCTTTTTGGTGTTCCGATGCCAAAGGGGGAGAAGAGAGTAGAGTCTAGGATCACGGGTTCCTTGGTTGCACAAGCCATGCTTGACATTTTATTTGCTTCTTATCTGGCTTGTGCTTATTTGCTTGCTTTTTTATTCCAAGAACCATTTGCTACTTTAAATAATTCATGTATGGACATGTACTTATATGCTTAATCTCTATGTTAGGATGATTATGTGCTATGCTTATATATCTTGATATTCACATGTCCATACCATGCTTGTTTCCTAAAGATATTGGGGGCTTCTCATATTCCACAAATGGTGCACTTTGCATTCAAACGCAAATTCTCCAAGTGCACACATTATGGGGGGGCTGTCGTAATATCTTATATGGAATCAAGGTTTAGAGCTTATCATAATATATATATGTGACTCTATCTCGGTTTGTCATCGTATACCAAAAAGGGGGAGATTGTAAGGGTATTTTACCTTATCCATTATTTTGGTAACTATGACACTGTGCTAGAGTATTTGGTCTAATACATGTCTACAAGATGATTCCCAGGTATTAGCCAAAGAGGTATAATGGTGTATCAATGGAACAAGAAGGCAATGGGAGACCCCCCACTTCGATGAAAAATCAACAAGGGAGTTTCAGCACTTGGCCGGTCAGTGGCCCGGTCAAACCGGCCCTGGCACCGGCCAGCCCGGCGCCGACCGCCCCAGGACTGGTGCCAACCGGGCGATGTCCAGTAAGCTCGTGAGCTCGTCCGGTCAGGGTCCGGTCGCCGACCCGGTTTGGACCGGCCGATCCGGTCCCAGCACGGCCGGATCGTGGAGGACCGGGCGCCCGGCGCCAATGGAGACGTCCGAAACGCATCTACTTTCCCGAACACTTTGCTATTGTTTCTGCCTCTAATTTGTGTATTTTGGATGCAACTAACACGGACTAACGCTGTTTTCAGCAGAACTGTTCTGGTGTCTCGTTTTTGTGCAGAAATCCAACTTTCGGGAAAATCCTCGGAATTTATGCAGAAGGCCCTATTTTTCCAGAATAATGACGGAGCCAGAAGGACAATTAAGGTGGAGGCCCGAGGGCCCCACACCATAGGCAGCGCGGCCCAGGGGGCCCGCACGGCCCTGTGGTGTGGCCCCCCGCCGGCCTCCGACGCCCTCCTTCGGACGTATTTATCGTCTCACCTAAAAACGCACGCAGAGAAGTCGAAGTCGCCAAACCCTCCAACGCCGCCACATCGCGTAAACCCGCTGCTGGAGCGGGTCTCCGTTTCTCCTGCACTACTGGACGGGAATTCTGAGGAGATCATCGCCGCCATCACCGCCAACGCCTCTACATCAACCAGCCATGTTTCCCCATCCATGTGTGAGTAATTCCCCCGGGCTGTAGGCTGAAGGGGATGGTAGGGATTGGATGAGATTTGGTCATGTAATAGCATAAGATTGTTAGGCATAGTGCCTAGTATCCTAACTGGTACTTTGATGATATTGTTGCAACTTGTTATGCTTAATGCTTGTCACTAGGCCCGAGTGCCATGATCTCAGATCTGAACATGTTATTGTTTCATCAAGATAATCATTGTTATGGTCTTACCTATAAGTTGTATACACATATCGCTGTCCGGAACCGATGGCCCCGAAGTGACAGAAATCGAGACAACCGGAGGGAATGGTAGCGATGTGAGGATCACATGTGTTCACGGAGTGTTAATGCTTTGCTCCGGTACTCTATTAAAAGGAGTAACTTAATATCCAAGAGTTTCCTGAGGCCTGCTGCCACCCCGCTGGTAGGACAAAAGATGTGGTGCAAGTTTCTCATTGCGAGCACGCACGACGATATATGGAACACATGCCTATTGATTGCTTTGTACTTGGACACCGTTTTATTATTATCTGCAAATGCCCTGCTATGATTGTTACATGAGTTTCTCTCATCCATGCAACGCCCGTCATCCGTCCCCGTGCCTGCCAGTATTTTAATCCCGCTGTTTACCAAAATCACTACCGCCGTCGTTGTTACCTCACGCGTTGGTTTCACTACCGCCATCGCTATAAAACTGCATTACTGATAAAACCTCCTTGCGAGCAAGTCTGCTCTTAGTGCAGCTGAATTGACTACTCCGCTGATGTTAAGGCTTCCAAGTGTTCTTGTCTCCCCAGTCGAATCAATAAATTGCCTTACTTCCTCGAAGACTCGTTATGATCCCCATACTTGTGGGTTATCAAGACTATTTTCTGGCGCTCGTTGCCGGGGAGCATAGCTTTATTTGGAAGTTCACTTGAATTGATATGTTCGCTGAAAATTCTCCATCATGGGTAAACTTCCGATACTAAGATCGCCATATTACCATCCACTACAAGAAAAGGTACACCTCTGAGTACCTCTGCTGCTCTTGATTCACCATCCGTGATTGATAAACTTGTTTCACCGCCACATGCTTCACATGCTGGTACTTCTGCTGAATCTGAAAACTCTCATAATATTGATAATGTCTCTGCTCTGGGCTTGATGATAGTGGTTCATTGGGATCCTTTCTAGATGCTACAATTGCTAGGTCTAGACAAATTGAAAATACCGAAACTCCTAATGCTACTACACTTGTTAATTCACCTGAACTTGATTATTTTAGTGATGAACCTGATGAAGATTATGTAGAGCTTAATGATGATTTTATTGAAAAATGCAATGCTACTAATGATGCAAGAAAATTAAAAAAGTTGCTTTATAACATGCCGTTAGATATAAATCGTTCTCGATCCAAAATTTGCCACACTCTATAAACATTAAGGATAAAGATTATGATTTTTCTTGATTTATCTCATATAGCTATTGTTGAGAAAACACCTCTTTTGTGGTACTGAAAAAGAAAGTGTTGTTGAACACATGACTAGTTATCTACTCTAAGTAGCTTGTTTTCTCGATGATGTCAAGATGCGTACTTACTTTGTTGCTAAAATCTTTCCATTCTCATTAAAGGATGACGCTAAAACTTGGTATAATAATTTGCCACCTAATTCTATTAAAAGTCTGAAAGAATTGCTTGATGTTTTCTTCCGTAAATACTTTCCTGCTAGTGCTCAACATATTGCTTTGCATAGAATTTATAATTTTGACCAGTGGAGATGAAGAGAAATTGCCCGAGGCTTGGGCTAGATTTTGCTCTTATTAGAGCTCGGCCTGACCATGATTTGGAAAAGCATGATTTACTTGATATATTTTATAGTGGACTAACCATTGAGTCTAGGCCATACCTGGATAGTTGTGCTGGTTGTGTTTTCAGGAAAAGAACTCCGGACGACGCTGAAGAATTATTGGCTAAAATAAGCCGGAATCATGATGATTGGACTACGCCTGAACCAACTCCAACGCCAATATTGAAGAAGAGGGGTTTAATTAAATTGAATGATGAAGATATGAGGGAAGCCAAGAAGTCTCTCAAGGAGAAAGGTATTAACTGAAGATGTGAAGAATCTTCCTCCCATAGAAGATATATGTGAGATAATTCCCCCTTCATCCATGATTGAGGTAAACTCCCTTCAACGCTTACTAGGGAAGATATTCCGTATTCAAAACCTCCCGCACAATGCTTAGATGAGTTTGATAATTATATTGTTAAGCAAGAAAATTTTAATATGAGAGTAGAGAATCATTTAATGGAAAATTCTCGAGCCATTAGTGAATTGCATGATATTGTGGAGAGAACCTCCAATGATGTTAAGATATTGTTAAACATTTTCATATGACTTGTTGGGGAATAATTCTAAAGAGAAACATGCTTATGAAGTAACAACTAGAGGTGGTGTTTCTACCTAGGATCCTCTATATCCTGAAGGGCACCCCAAAAGAATTGAACAAGATTCTCAACGCATTGAACCTAGTGCTCCTTCTAAGAAGAAAAAGAAGAAGAAACATAAAAATGTTGTAGAATCCTCAACCCCGTTAATGATCCTAATAGTATTTCTATTTCTGATGCCGAAACTTAAAGTGGTAATGAACATGATAAAGATAATGATAAGAATGATGCTTCGATAAAGAAGAGGTTGAAAAAGAACCCCGAAAAGCATGCTAAAAATAAAAAGTACACTAAAGAAGATTTTTATTGCCGAGAAACATGGTAATGAAAGAGAACCTTGGTTGCAAAAGCAAATGCCTTTTCCCGCTAAGAACTAAAATAAAAGGAAGAAGAACACTATAATAGATTTTGCGATTGGATGAAACCCCTATTCTGCAAATCCCTTGACCGATGCTACTGGGTAGGAAAGCCTCATCAAGGCGCACCAAATGGATTCCGTGCGCATGGGAGTCGCGCCTACGTAAACGTCGCTATTGTGTGTGTCAGGCTTCGTGGCGCACCTGCCCGTGCACCACAGAATTAAGGTTTCTGTGGCGCACTTGTTCTTAGGTGCGCCACAGAAAAGCGTGCGCCACAGAATTGGTTTTTAGTGCGCCACATAATTTGCTTGTATTATACACGATTTTGTTCTGCCTGCTATACACATGCAGTTTATACACAGCAATATACAGAGATACAGGTTATATACAGCAATATTCAGATATAATATAAATATCATGTACATTGCACAGATATAACATAGACATCATCATCACATTACTTAGAACCCGATCGAGATACATATATAGTGGCAAGTGTCAAATGTTTTGCATACAACTCTTAATTCATACAAAATTCACAATTTCAAGATACAAAGTAGTCTTCATCCAGTTCCTCCTTTGCTCCCTCATCTCTACCCACCAGGCTCGCTTGCATCGGGTCTTCATATCCAGTTCCTACTATGATGAAAATGGAAGAAAGTGAGACCAACAAGTCCGATGCATAAGAGAAATGGAATAAATGCCTCATACATTGTTGGTCAACACAAATATTAACATTTAGGGATGGCGTAAGTGAGACCAAGTCCGATGCACAAGAGATTGATATTTGTGCTATCTTACCAGGCTCACTTACGCCGCCCCCGAGTGTACGGTGACCAAACATTTTAATCATCGGCATTTTGAAAATCTCAAAGCAAATGGAATGACAAAATAGAATAAGTGCCTCATACATTGTTGGTCAACACAAATATTAACATTTAGGATGGCGTAAGTGAGACCAAGTCCGATGCACAAGAGATCGATATTTGTGCTATCTTACCAGGCTCACTTACGCCACCCCCAAGTGTACGGTGACCAAACATTTTAATCATCGGCATTTTGAAAATCTCAAAGCAAATGGAATGGCAAAATGGAATAAGTGCCTCATACATTGTTGGTCAACACAAATATTAACATTTAGGGATGGTGTAAGCGAGGCCAGGTAGGACGCACAAGAGATTGATATTTGTGCTATCTTACCAGGCTCACTTACGCCACCCCCCCCCAAGTGTACGGTGACCAAACATTTTAATCATCGGCATTTTGAAAATCTCAAAGCAAATGGAATGGCAAAATGGAATAAGTGCCTCATACATTGTTGGTCAACACAAATATTAACATTTAGGGATGGTGTAAGCGAGGCCAGGTAGGATGCAAGAGATTGATATTTGTGCTATCTTACTAGGCTCACTTACGCCACCCCCGAGTGTACGGTGACCAAACATTTTAATCATCGGCATTTTGAAAATCTCAAAGCAAATGGAATGACAAAATAGAATATGTGCCTCATACATTGTTGGTCAACACAAATACTATGGTCAGAAACCATAGTTGCAGTATACACCGCCGTATACTTTGCAGAAGGGCCCCCTTTCCCCGGTCGGTGTTCCGTCAACGGGTGCTTGACGACACAACAACGCCGATCTGCATCTCCGGTGCAGAACCACGCCAGTCCCTCGCTGTCCAGTGAACAAGTCCTTGATGCAAAGACCGTGCCGGCCTGCCCAGCATTATGCCGGGCCGTGTTGCCGCGCTTCAAACCGTGTGTCCAGTGATCGACACGGCCTGAAGCGCGACAACAGGGGTCGGCATGATGCTAGGGAGGCTGGCACCGTCTTCGCATTAAGGACTCGTTCACGTACTGGACGGCGAGAGAAGAAAAGTGGTGCTGCGCCGGAGAGGCATGTCGGCGTTGTTGTCTCATCAAGGACTCGTTCACGGAACGACGGCCAGGGAAAGGGGGGCTCGTCTACAAAGTATATTGCGGCGTATAGGTGACCAAACATTCTAATCATCGGCACTAAAATGGAAGAAAGAGCCAAGTGGTATCTCAACTAGATATCATATGCCTCATACTTTGTTGGTCGAAAGAAATATTAATATTCAGGGATGGGGACAGCGAGGCCAGGTATGATGCACAAGAGATTGATATTTGTGCCATCGCACCAGGCTCACTGGCCCCCCCAGAGTGTACAAGTGACCAAACAATTTAATCATCGGCACTAGAATGGAAGAAAGGCCAATGCAATTAAGAAGTAGCTAGTATGAACTAAATGGAATGCCTCATACTTTGTTGGTCGAAACAAATATGAACATCCCGGGATGGCGTTAGAGGCCAGGTAAGATGCACAAGAGATTGATATTTGTGCCATCACACCAGGCTCACTAGCGACACCCCGGCTAGTGACCGAACATTCTAATCATCGGCACTAAAATGGGCAAAGAGCCAAGTGGTATCAACTAAATGGAATGCTCATACTTTGTTGGTCGAAACAAATATTAACATCTAGGGATGGAGTAAGTGAGCCAGGTAGGATGCACAAGATATTGATATTTGTGCCATCACACCAAGCCTCACGGCTCCACCCCCGAGTGTACGAGTGATCGACCAACCATCTAATCATCGACAAGTAAATCACTTGGGGTAATGTTAAAATGTTTGTCTCCATATTTGGGAGACATTTTTAATATTGGAGTCTAGCTAATGGAAATCAAGAACTAGTCTTGATCTCCAAATGGTGATTAGAGGGAATTTATTCATCTTAAGCAACATTAGGGACAAATGGGATCATGCAAGGGACTTGGGTCATTTGGATCATAAGGCATCAATTAAGGAGGCAACCAGGGACAAAGGGAAACATTTGATGATCCATTATCATAGGCAACAAAGCAGCAACTTTTTTCCCTCTAATCTAGCTAGAGTCCTTAAAAGAAATCCATCATAAGCATGGTCAAATACACATATATAGCATGGGACAGATGCTCCAAAGGGATTATATATTCATCACTTGGTAATTTGGAGAGCAAACAAGCAGTAGCCATATCACTCAATCCAATAATATAGTAATTTGGATCATAAGGCATCAATTAAGGCCTAACAGAGCATGCAAAACATTTGAAGATCATTGGGGTAATGTTAAAATGTTTGTCTCCATATTTGGGAGACATTTTTAATATTGGAGTCAACCCAAGTCCCAAGCCAGGCTACACACACACACAGCCAAACAGCTCACCAGGCAGTGTGCATGCCCAACAGCACACACAGGCCAGTGAGTCACCACATGCTTGCCAGGCCAAAATGGGTAGAATACCCAGTTTGTATCATCATCTGGCTACTAAGCCATTTGGTGGAAGCAAACTGAAGATCAGCCAGAAGGAAATCACCAAGGGAACATTGGTATGTCAGCATGGTGACACTACCAGAGAAATCCAACATGGATTAATCCCTAACTAGCCATCCAAACTCACCTAGCACCACACAGCTAGTTATACCATCAGAATATAGACATTTAAATGTCTATTTTGTTTTCAACAGCAAAAGCTACTGGTAATCTAGTCATGGATCAACCAGATAGCATGAGAGAGTCACAACAACAGCCACAGTAAAGGGGAGCCACCCTTGGACAACATAAAGGCTGTCAGGGCTACCTCAAACCCATAGGAACATTCACTAAGCCACTGCATCATAACCCAATAGGGCTCAGCATGAGCTAGGGTACCCAATCAATGATTGGCAACCCTCTAGCTACATCCAGTCCATCCATGAGATCATTACTGCTCAGCAGTTCATCTCATTTATCTAATCAATCAAGTTAAACTAACCAGATAAATGAAATGCATAATTAACAGTGCACCAGACTATTGCAAATGATCCAGAGGATCACTGCAAGCAACAATAGTTGCTGGGGTAAGCAAGAGCATGCACCAGCACAGACTTGAATACCACACAGGCCAAGAAAGAGCATCAGTGGAACACAAGTCATAGGACAGCAGAAATTCACCAAGCACTGAAGATCATATGATCATCAGGGCCTAACAGAGCATGCAAAACATTGTGCCCGCACGGGAGAGCAAACAAGCAGTAGCCATATCACTCAATCCGACAAAGTAATTTCGTCGAGCACTTTGTGCCCGCACGGGAGAGGAAGAGGGAGGGGAGGGGAGAGGTGGAGCTCACCGACGATGCTGTTGGAGGAGCGGCCGGGTGTAGAGGAAGAGGGAGGGGCCGGGTAGGGGTGGACGAGGAGGTCGACGATGATGGCAGGGGCGGCGGCTCCTCCTCCTTGACGCGGAGCCGGCCCCTCCTCCTCCATGCGGCGGCCGCCCCTCCTCCTCCACGCCGCAGCGGCTTGTGCTGCTGGTGGCGGGGATGGGTGGAGCGTGGCGGCATGCGGCCCTCGCGGAGGAAGGAGGCGGCGGCGGCGACGACGACAGCCACGCTCACCATGGAAGGCAGCGGCGCGCGAGGGAGAGGAAGAGGGGTGGACGAGGAAGTACGGGCGGCGGCGCGCGAGGGAGAGGAAGAGGGGTGGAGGAGGAAGAAGTACGGGCGGGCGGGGCACATGAGGGAGAGGAAGAGGGTGAGGAGGAAGAAGTAATGGCGGGGGAGGGGGGTACGGGTGGTTATAGAAGGCGCCATTTCCGTGGGCGCACCGAGACAAGTGCTCACGTAATCAACTACTCGTGGCACCGCAGCAAGTGCGCCTACGTAGTCACTTACTTCGTGGCGCAGCTAGCCATGTGCGCCGCTGCACTACCTAAGCACTAATGGCTGTGCGTGCAGGATGTGGGCCCCACATAATTTCTGTGGCGCACGGCACGGTATTGCCACAGAATAGCTTATTTTTGTGGCGCATTCTTCCTCGTGCGCCACAAAAAAAATCTTTCTGTGGCGCATTTATTTTGGTGCGCCACAGGAACTAAGCTCCGCCTATAAGCATTTCCCTACTTCTCAGTTGCCTTCTTATTCAAAGTATATGAAAGATATTGTTATTAACAAAAGGAAATCCCCAATGAGGAAATTTCCACTATGCTTGCTAATTACTCTTTCAATGGCAAAGTTCCAAAAGAAGTTGGGCGACCCAGGTATACCTACTATTCCTTGTTCTATTAAGAATAATTATGTTAAAACTGTTCTATGTGACTTGGGAGCCAGGTGTTAGTGTTATGCCTTTTTCTCTTTATAAGAGACTTTACTTAGATAAGTTGATACCTAATGATATATCTTTGCAAATGGTTGATAATCTACTGATATTCCTGTTGGTATATGTGAGAATGTTCCTGTTCAATTTACTAATAACTGCTTGATATTAACCGATTTTGTTGTGTTGGAAATGCCTCGAAGATGATAATATGTCTATTATTCTTGGGGGACCTTTTCTTCTTAACACCACAGGGGCTGTTATTGATTGCAATAAAGGAAAGGTTACTTTCAATGTTGATGATAGGGAGCATACCGCGTTTATTTCCCCAAGAAGATTGATAAAGTATGTGGAGTCAATACTATTACTAATGTGAGAACTATTAAAGTGGGAACTATTGATTGTCCTATATATGAGCCTAAGGAAGAATATCAAACTCTTGTGATTGGATCCATATCAATACAATTCAAGGTAACATGATTGATTTGAGGTTTATTTTTCTATGCTATGTAAAATTTATTTGGTGACAAGACTTGATCAACCTTGTTAACAAATACCTTTTACATCATAGAGAGGGTAAACAACATCTCTTTCTTCCTCCACTTGCTCTAGTTGTTGTATTTTTAATTTGCAAGGTTCCTTAGTTAATCGAAGATTTCAAAAAATTTTCCCAGTAATAATAAACTAAATACCCAGAAAATTTTCAAAGTTTTCAAAAATTCACAAAATTATACCATTGGTCCTATTTCCTCGACGAGGCACTGAGCACTGTAGGAGGACTGTGGGGCACCAGAGGGGCGCCAAACCACAAAGTCGGCGCTGGGTTAAGGAGGTGGGCCGCACACCATGTGGTGTGGGCCCCCCTTTGCCCCACTTGCCCCACTTCACCATCTCTTTCTCCCAGCACCTTCTCTCTCCCGAAAAAACTCGTTCCAAGTTCCTCTCACTCGCGTTTTTGCTCAAGAGCTCCAGATTTCTCGATCTCTTTGCTCAGCCCAGATTTCTACTGTTGAAATTTGGCACATTTGCTCCTTGGTATGTGACTCCTCCACCCATCCAAGTAGAATTTTGTTTGGTTGAGTATATCTTGAATATTTTGCTGCTGTAGGTAACATGTTTAGTGAGCTTGCATGCTTGTGCTAAGTGGTAGAAACTAGTTATGATTAGTACTCTAGCAAGTTCTTATGGTAGTTTCCCTCAATTATATGTCACCAAATCAAATTTTTATATTGTTTGTTGAAATTTCAGAAAATGGAGTGGAATAGATATCACTTGAACCAGCAAGAATTGGAAGTCCAACAAGTTATGAGAGTCAATCGTGAAGAGGGAGTATACCCCTCTTACTACCCGTGCGCGGATTTTATGAGAAGCGCGGGAATACTTGAAGATGTTCAAAGTCTAATTTCTCATGCAGGGCTGAGTGACTTTGTTGAAGGAGAGCCAAGACAATATGCAAAATTAACTATGTCTTTTGTGCAGGACTTCAAGTTCAATTGGTCGCGATCTAACCCCACGGTCCAGTATAAAATTTACAATAAAGTTGTCAACTTGCCATTTAGTGTTTTTTGTGCAGCAATTAGAGTACCGCAATGGGGGTCATGCGAGAAGATAAGGGGATCGCCTCAAGAACTCTTAAGCCTCTTCAAGATGATTTGCGATGGAAGGAGTTTCTCAGGTGATAGTGGTAAAATCACTAGTATTCAGCTCCCGGCTATCCGCTACTTTGCCTATTTTATTACCAAATGCGTCCTTGCTAAAAAGATTGGTGGTAAACTTTCTATCCCGGATTTGGCTTTTCTAGCTGCGGCACTGCAAAATAGTAGGACTTATAATTTGGGGGCATTGATAGCTTATAGACTTGCTACTAACCGTGAGAAAGGTGGAATTTGTGGAGGTCTCATCACCTCTCGTTTACTAGCTTTTCATAATGTAGAACCTCATCATTTTGATATTCCATTCCCCATAGAAAAACTTGACATAGCCTCTATGATTAAACATGAATTTGTTTCAGATTCCTCCAACTTGGGTAACCTGTTTTACAAGATGACATTTTATAAGAAAGTCTGGAGAATAACTAAGAAAACTGAGAAACTAGTAAGATTGCCTGCGCCTGTTCTGTCTAACCTTGATTCCAGGGGAGATTGGTCGGTCACAGAAGGTGCACTGGATGCACACATAGAGAGAGGAGGTCAACATGCAAGAGATGACACGGAGGTCGAGGAGCACCTCGACTCATCATCCGATGCAGCAAGTTCCTCGCATCAACATGGTGGATATGCGGAGCCTCCACGCTTTTCTTCTGCACAGGAACTTTACTATGACTACTCCATGGACTACCCACCGGCGAGGAACAACGACCCGTTGGGGTTGGAACTCCACTTAGGCCAAAAGCCTAAGCTTGGGGAGAGATACCGGCATCACTCATTCTTTGCATATTATGATTGCTGGATACTTGTACATATTTGTTTTGTTCGTTTGAGTGGTTTTCTAATGAGAGGAAGATGATATTTGGGGAAGTGCTGCCTGAAAACAGATTCTGGACTGTTACTAGAAAAATTCGTGCGCACAGCCAGAGCGTTATTTTGAGCTGCCAATTTTTGTGCAGGTTCCCAGGTTGTTATCTAACTTTCATTAGTTGAACACTTTTCGAACTGAGCAACGGAAGATTTTTGTAAAAATCGATTTCTGTACTGCTGTCAGGTTTTGGCAGATTTTTGCCATCCTGCTTTTCTGTGTTTCTGTTAGTTTGCATTCTCTTATTTTTGCTTTGTTTCCTTCCCAAAACACAAAAAGACCAAAAATATTTCTGTTGTTTCTTTTCACCATTTGTTTGCTTTGGTTTCTTGCATTTGTTTCACTTTATTTGCTATTGCTAGTTTGCTATAAGAAAACCCAAAAAGATTTTGCTTTGTTTGTTTGTTTCCTTTTGTTCTTGTTTCTAATTCGAAAACACCAAAAATATTTGCTGTTCTTCTTTGGTTTGTAAAGTTCTTTATGAGTTCAATGGTCTTCGGTGGCTGGAGCGTGGTTTTCATTTCAAATTATCCAAGCTACACAAGTGAAAAGGCAATAATGACGATCTACGACAATCTGATTGTGAGAGGCTGGTATGAACTCTATTTGTTTTCATTTTTGTACATATACTCATCCATGTGAGCATGCATAGTTGGTTCATGTGAGGTATATGTTATTTGAGAAAGTCTAGTAGTTTATGATCTCTCATGTTTAGCTCCAATCTATTAATATGAGTAGCATGTCATGGATGTTTGCTTGCATTGTTTTATTCATAAGTAAGTATGGCATTGTGGTATCCTCCCCTGAATAATTCATTTATATCGACTTGGCACATGCTCACGCATGCATATGACTGAACAAAAAGTCAATTAAACTCGATGATTTATATTGCTTCAGAGTTCTTGTGTCACTTTTATACCCTCCTAATTTATTTTGCCAGCATGATTATGACAAGCACGCTTCTCTTGATTTGTCAGCCCCTAGTCTATTGCTAGCCTTCACTTATACTGAGCGGAACGCCGCTCGTGCTTCCAAACACCCGAAACCAAGTTGTTCCAAAAGTGTCCACTATAACACCTATGCATGGCATTTCAAACTATTCCAAGTAATTCTCATGCGCTACCTTTTAAAACCTTCAAAATGCTTCTCAATTTGTGTTTATGTTTCATAGCTCATGAGGAAGTATGTGGTGTTTAGCTTTCAACCTTGTCATTTACTTTTGACGGACTCTCATATGGACTAGTGGCACATCCGCTTATCCAATACTTTTGCAAAAAGAGCTGGCAATGGGATTCCCAGTCCCGAATTAATTAACTTAAATAGACACTTCCATGGTTTGTGATTGTTGGACGGCACCCGAAGGATTCGTTAGCCATGGCTTGTGTAAGCAAAGGTTGGGGGGAGTGTCATCATCATAATAAAAATAAAATAAAAGGGCACTCCTTCATGGTATGAGATTGTTGGCAGGCACCCGAGGATTCGGTTAGCCATGGTTGTGTAAGAAAGGTTGGAAGGAGTGCCAAATAAATATGCAAATAATTCATGGGAGCCGCTCTTTGAAGTCCGGTTGGCGAGGTAGTTGGTGTACCCATTACCATTCGTTGACAACAACAAACACCTCTCAAAATACTTTTACTCCTGCTTTACAAATGAAAAGCTCTAGCGCATGTTAATCCCTGCTTCCCTCTGCGAAGGGTCAATCTTTTACTTTTATGTTGTGTCTCCATTATTTCTTTGAGCACTATCTTGAGAGCACAACTGCCATTCTTAGTATAATATGCTTGTCTCAAAATATGATTGATTGTGGTATAACTTTGATGCATTTATCTTTTGACAATCACTACTTCTAGTCTTTCTATGAACTCCAGAGGTGCCCGGGCATTTATGTTTTGCCAATCAAATACGGGCAAGCGAGATACCACTTTATCATACTCTCTTATGAACATTGCAATCCTGCTTATATACATGATTCATGATGCTTATTATTAATTGTTGGTACCTTCCCATGATTGACATAGCTATTAGATGATCTTATTTGCATGTATCTCATTATGAATTGCTTAAGTATTAGCCATAGAGCATGGGAATATATACATCATATGAGCAAATGTGTTCGTGGAAGTTCTTTTATCGTCACAGTTAACTGAATTGCTTGAGGACAAGCAATAAGCTAAGCTTGGGGGAGTTGATATCACCAAAACGCATCTACTTTCCAACACTTTGTTATTGTTTTGTTCTCTAATTTGTGTATTTGATGCAACTAACACCGACTAACGCTGTTTTCAGAGAATTGCTCTCGTGTCTCGTTTTTGTGCAGTAAATCCAACTTTCGAAAATCCTCGAATCATGTAAGGCCCTATTTTCCCAATAATGACGGAGCCGTAAGGACACCATGTGGAGGCCCGAGGGCCCCACACCACAGGGCGGCGCGCCCCCCTGGTGGCCGCGCGGCCCCGTGGTGTGGCCCCCGGCCGGCCTCCGACGCCCCTTTCGGACTATTTATCGGCCTCGACCTAAAAACGCACGCAGAGAAGTCGAAGTCGCGAAACCCTCCGTAACGCCGCCACATCGCGAAACTCCGTCGCTGGAGCCAGAAGTCTCCGGGCACTCCGCCGCGACGGGGAATTGGAGGAGATCATCGCCGCCATCACCGCTAACGCCTCTCCATCACCAGTCATGTTTCCCCCATCCATGTGTGAGTAATTCCCGCTGTAGGTCGAAGGGGATGGTAGGGATTGGATGAGATCGTCATGTAATAGCATAAGATTGTTAGGGCATAGTGCCAAGTGTCCTAATTGGTACTTTGATGATATTGTTGCAACTGTTATGCTTAATGCTTGTCACTAGGGCCCGAAAGTGCCATGATCTCAGATCTGAACATGTTATTGTTTCATCAAGATAATCATTGTTTATGGTCTTACCTATGAGTTGTATACACATGTCGCTAACCAATGGCCCCGAAGTGACATAAATCGGGACAACCGGAGGGAATGGTAGCGATGTGAGGATCACATGTGTTCACGGAGTGTTAATGCTTAGCTCTGGTACTCTATTAAAAGGAGTACCTTAATATCCAGTAGTTTCCTTTGAGGCCCGGCTGCCACCGGCTGGTAGGACAAAAGATGTTGTGCAAGTTTCTCATTGCGAGCACGCACGACTATATATGGAACACATGCCTATTGATTGCTTTGTACTTGGACACCGTTTATTATTATCGCAAATGCCCTGTTATGATTGTTACATGAGTTTCTCTCATCCATGCAACGCCCGTCATCCGTCTCCGTGCCTACAGTATTTTAATCCTGCCGTTTACTAAAATCACTACCTAGCTGTCTTTGTTACTCCGCCGTCGTATTTCACTATCACATCGTTTATAAATCATATTATCGATAAACCCTTGCGAGCAAGTCTGCTTTCCAAAGTAACAATTGACAACCCGCTTGTTAAGGCTCTTATGTTCTTTGTCTCCCTTTGTGTCGAATCAATAAATTGGGTTTTACTTCCCTCGAAGACTGTTGCGATCCCCTATACTTGTGGGTTATCACTCAACCAACCACTGTACGATGTTCTGCGCGGCAACTTCTAGCTCCGGTCAAGACCAAGCCCCAGCTCCGGTTTGGACCGGCCGGTCCGGTCCCAGGCCCGGTCTGACCGGACCCTGCGCCGGACTGCCCGATTCCTGGCCCGGTTGACCGGGCTACTCGAGAAAACTGCTGATGTGGCAAGTCATCAACGGCCATATTTCAAGTGACACTATATATACCACTTCTCCTACCTCTGAAGGTGTAGGCACTACACTACAAGCTGTTCTTGAGCTCTCTCTCATACTCCATTGTTAGAAACACCAAAAGCCTCAGATCTTCCTCCTCCTCCACCCAAACTCAAATCCCTCCAGGGAAACGATAGAGGAGGACCCGATCTACCGTTCTAC